>CAKAOI010038165.1:0-54895 GCA_916701655.1 Sebastiscus albofasciatus
ATTGTTATTATTATTATTATTAATAATAATTATTTAAAGTGTCTATAAAATATATTATTATTATTATTAATAATAATAATATATTTTATAGACACTTTAAATAAATCAGAAGTTCATGTTTACTGACTGACAGTCTGCAGGTAAACACACTGAACTGAAACAGGAAGGAGCTTCTGCTACAGGTAGCTGTGTAACACACACACACAAACACACACACAGACACAGTCTCCTGCAGCACCTCAGTGGTTTCTGCAGGTAACCTTCAGCTCATTAATCTCCATGGAAACAGCATCCATTATTAAGCAGATTTAAACTGAGACTTCCTGGGAGAGAGGCCACGCCCACCGCACACACACACACACACACACACACACACACACAGCTAGCTGCTAACTAAAGCTAACAGAGAGCCTCAGTCATCGTGGCGACAGGTATGAATACTGCTCTGTATGTGTGGGTGTGTGTGTGTGTGTGCGTGCTATAACAACTCTTGATGCTGACATCACTCTACCTGCATCATCAGTCAAATAATCAATGATTAATATTCAGTGGAGCTGCTTACATCACCAAGTAGCCTCCAGTCAGTGACCTCTGACCTTTTCACTCGCTGTGAGAGAAACATGTTATGTAAGTAAGGGATAATGTACAGCTAGCCGGTCATTCACAACAACAACCTGCTAGCTGTACATTATTCCGCTTATTACACGGCTACTTACTGAAGAAATCAATAATTTCACACGAAAATGGTCCTCCAGAGTCCGACATCAAAACTGCGCCCATAGCAACAGTTTGCTATACGTAGCAACAGTCTGTTATACATAGCAGTGGTCTGTTATACATAGCAACGGTCTGTTATACATAGCAACGGTCTGTTATAAAGGAATAACAGACCCACAAAAGATGTGATTGACCAATCAGAATCGAGTTTTCAACAAAGCCATGAAATAAACATGTTTAACTACTTCCTGTCTCACCTGACAGCATGTTTAACTTAAAATGTGTTTTAATGCAAATAAGTTCTCATTAAATGTTTTTAGGATGACGTCATAATAACTCAGGTAAAGTGTAGTAAACACCTGTGACACGGCTAACAGTTATATTAAACCGTAGAGCTGCAACCATTCATCCATTACATTTCTTATTCGTTCTTCTTCCTGAGTCGACCCCTAATCTACAACTATTTTGAAATTTGAATAATTGTTTCAGTAATTTAATATTTGAGGATTTACAGCTGTTTCTATCATATAGTACTGTTGGTTGGACACAATGACCTAATTAAAGACGCCACTTTGGGCTTTAAGGAAGGTTGTGATTTGACTTTCAGATGTTTCGTAAACTAAACAATTTACTGATCACTAAACTAGTAAACTCGTCTCAATGAATCATTACCAGTTTATTAATTAGTTGATGGAAAATAAACAATAAACAGAAATACAACTGCTGCTGACACCTGAAGAAGAAGAGACGCCAGAGATCAGCTCTCACAGGAAGTTTTATTTTTGTTAAATCTAAAGCAGATGTGGTCAGTGTGTGTGTGTGTGTGTGTGTGTGTGTGTGTGTGTGTGTGTGTGTGTGTGTGTGTGTGTGTGTGTGTGTGTGTGTGTGTGTGTGTGTGTGTGGTTTCTCTCGTGTCACACAGGGTTTCTATTCCCGGTGAGACAGGAAGTGGAGCTGGTGACAGCTTTTCATGAACCACAGAAGAACAGTCTGAAACTAGTCGACCCACACAGAGACAGACAGATGTCCTAATATGGTTGTGAGGTTTTCATGACACTTGGATGTATGATGTGACAGTTGATCATGTGACAGCTGATGTCAGAGAGGAACTGATGAACTTCCATAAAACTCTGAACTCTTTTGTTTCCTGCACCTGACGTGAAGATTTGAGATAAAATCAACCTAAAGAACAGCTCTCATTCTGTTAGCATAGCTTAGCACAAAGACTGGAAGCAGGGGGAAACTGCTAGCACAGCTTAGCACTAGCTAAGTTGATACTAAAGGTTTCAACATTATATTCAAGAGTGAATACATATTCTAATAGGACTTTTTGTAAATAATGAAGGTTCTAACAGGACGTTGTGCAGCAGATAGAGGTTCTAACAGGACGTTGTGCAGCAGGTAAAGGTTCTAACAGGACGTTGTGCAGCAGATAGAGGTTCTAACAGGACGTTGTGCAGCAGATAAAGGTTCTAACAGGACGTTGTGCAGCAGATAAAGGTTCTAACAGGACGTTGTGCAGCAGATAAAGGTTCTAACAGGACGTTCTGCAGCAGGTAAAGGTTCTAACAGGGCGTTGTGCAGCAGGTAAAGGTTCTAACAGGACGTTGTGCAGCAGATAGAGGTTCTAACAGGACGTTGTGCAGCAGGTAAAGGTTCTAACAGGACGTTGTGCAGCAGGTAAAGGTTCTAACAGGGCGTTGTGCAGCAGATAGAGGTTCTAACAGGATGTTGTGTAGCAGATAGAGGTTCTGTGAGGACGTTCCACCCTGTGTGTGGTGCTGCAGTGAAACCGGAGCTCTCTGTGTGTCTGCAGCTCAGACTGAAACTCGACTCCAGCAGAACTACGCTGTAGAAAGTGCAGGAGAAACTTTCTGTTTCCAAGTCAGAACCAAAACAACAACAGAATACTGAATATGTTTGTTATTGATGAATCTATAGATTCTGTTATTACTGGATTCCTTGTTTCACACCAGATGATCTTCAGTTTTCAGAGTCAAACTTTAAAAAAAAGAGATTCAGAGTGATGTCTAAATGTTAAATCAGTGGTAAAATAAAAAGCTGCATTGTCCCTTTAAATCTGTTACAGTTAACGAGTTGTGATGATATCACAGAGGAGGACCCCACCACTCTGCCATCCGTCTCCAAGACAACGCCGTCTATCTCTCATCAGCTCTGACACCTCGTCACCAAGGTGATAATTAAAGGTCTTAATGTCTCCGCTGATCAGTTCCAATAATGAATCTATAATCAATTAGTGTCACCTGTAGGCCCCGCCCCCCTGTGACTCACCTCTTTCTCACAGATGAACAGCTGATCTCCCCTCAGAACCACAAACCGGTTCTTCCAGATCTCTCTGAAGATCCCCTTTCCGCAGAACTTCCGGATCCAGCCGACCTTATCGGGCTGAGCAGGCTGCGTCGCCGAGTCCTGCGGACCCTGAACAGGAAACAGGAAGCTGTCAGAGGAGCATCATCAGAGCAGGTGAACTATTTAATACTTTATCCCACAGCTTCATTTCTTCTGTCTCTTCAGTCGTCGTCAATACATTTAAAATGTGTAAAAGTCAGATTTTAGTTTGTAGTTTTCAATAAATTACATAAAAAAAGCTGAATTTTATTACTGAAGAGAAAACAAGTCTGACGTCTGATTCAGTTCATCATACAACATGACTTTAAAATGAAGAGTTAATTAAAATTCATCAGGTCATTATATATCTATAACACGTCTCTTCAACATTGCGTGGAAGTCGGTGACAGTGCCTAAGGAGTGGCAGACCGGGGTGGTGGTTCCCTTGTTCAAAAAGGGGGACCAGAGAGTGTGTGCCAATTACAGGGGTATCATACTACTCAGCCTCCATGGTAAAGTCTACTCCAAGGTGCTGGAAAGGAGGGTTCGGCCGATAGTGGAACCTCGGATCGAAGAGGAACAATGCGGATTCCGTCCTGGCCGTGGAACAACGGAGCAGCTCTTCACTCTTGCAAGGATCCTGGAGGGGGCCTGGGAGTACGCCTATCCAGTCTACATGTGTTTTGTGGACTTGGAGAAGGCGTATGACCGGGTCACCCGGGAGATACTGTGAGGGGTGCTGCGGGAGTATGGGGTGAGGGGGTCACTTCTCAGGGCCATCCCATCTCTGTACGCCCAAAGCGAGGCTGTGTTCGGGTTCTCGGCAATGAGTCGGACTCGTTTCTAGTGGGGGTTGGCCTCCGCCAGGGCTGCGCTTTGTCTCCAATCCTGTTTGTGATATTCATGGACAGGATATCGAGGTGTAGTCAGGGGGAGGTGGGTTTGCAGTTCGGTGTGCTGAGGATCTCATCACTGCTTTTTGCAGATGATGTGGTCCTGTTGGCATCATCGGTCTGCGACCTCCAGCACTCACTGGATCGGTTCGCTGCCGCGTGTGAAGCAGCCGGGATGAGGATCAGTACCTCTAAATCTGAGACCATGGCTCTAAGCAGGAAACCGATGGATTGCCTACTCCGGGTAGGGAATGATTCCTTACCCCAAGTGAAGGAGTTCAAGTACCTTGGGGTCTTGTTTGCAAGTGAGGGGATTATGGAACATGAGATTGGCCGGAGAATCGGAGCAGCAGGGGCGGTATTGCATTCGCTTTACCGCACCTTTGTGACGAAAAGAGAGCTGAGCCGGAAGGCAAAGCTCTCGATCTACCGGTCAATCTTCGTTCCTACTCTCTCTTATGGTCATGAGGGTTGGGTCAGGACCCAAAGAACCAGCGGCCGAAATAGGTTTCCTCAGGAGGGTGGCTGGCGTCTCCCTTAGAGATAGGGTGAGAAACTCAGTCATCCGTGAGGGACTCGGAGTAGAGCCGCTGCTCCTTTGCATTGAAAGGAGCCAGCTGAGGTGGTTCGGGCATCTAGTACGGATGCCCCCTGGGCGCCTCCCTTGGGAGGTGTTCCAGGCACGACCAGCTGGGAGGAGACCTCGGAATCCCCCAGTCAGAGCTGGTTAATGTGGCCCGGGTCTGCTGCTGGAGCTGTTGCCCCCACGACCCAACCACAGATAAGCGGTTGAAGATGGATGGATGGATGGATTATATATCTACTATTAAAAAATGTAATAATAAAAATTATAAAATATGTATAAAATAAATAAATATATATATATAAAATGTTTAAAGTTGTTTTTTACTTTGTAAAACTTAATAATATATACTAAAATATACTGTAAGTGTAAGTATATAATAAATAAAAATATAAAATACTGCGTTCAAGTCCTCCAAAAGTTCTCTTTAAAGTTTTAATTAATTGAAATTTTATTATTTTATTCATCATTAGTTTTCACCAAATTCCACAAAAAAAAGCTGACTTTTATTACTGAAGAGAAAACAAGTCTGATGTCCTTGTTGCTGCTCAGTTCATGAAGAGTTAATTAAAATTCATAAGGTCATTATATATCTATCTACTACTTCAAAAATGAAAAATAAAAATTATAAAATGTGTATAAAATATATAAATATATGTATTTATATATAAAACATATAACTTATATATAAAGTTTTTTAACTTAATTTTAGTAAAACTTAATAATATATACAAAAATATACTGTAAGTATATATAAGTATTCTGTAAATAAATAAAAATATTAAATACTGCTATTAAAATACTCCAAAACTTCACTAAACTGTTTTAATTAATTGAAATTGTATTATTTTATTCATCATTTATTGCACAGTTGGACTTATTATTTCTGCTCTTGTATATTTGCACAAATTGCGTATATGAATTGTAATTTACATGATGTTTATTTCAAATGACCTGAAACATGTGAATGCTTCCTCGGCGGCTCAATAAAGTCTGAACAAACTGTTCAGTTTTATTCCACATGGAGGTTGTTAAAGCAGTTTGTTTGGGTGTTAAACTGACATCCTGCAGGCTGAATGTTCCTTGTGTGATTTCTGATGTTTTCCGACTGTTGTTGTGAGTTGAAGTGAAGAATAAAAGGCTGCAGCTCCTCATTCACCCTCTTCTTTTGTTATTAAGATTCAGTCACATTCTGCAGCCGCAGTGTCTCCGACCACCTGAAGAAACTTTTATACCACTGAACTACACGGAAAAACTACAATACAATCAGGCCTGATCCTCCTCGTTGACCAATCGGTCGTTTTGGTTTCAGTCCTCTAAGATTTCTTTAGTCCATTAGACGTTTTTTATGCTTTTCTAATAGTGAATGAATCTTTTATTTCTAAGAAACTTGTGAGCACATCTCTGGTAAACACCAGATTGAAAGTGGAGCTTTTCTTTTTGGAGAAACTCAGTTTCACAGAAAAAAACAACTAATCGATTAGTCGACTAAATCATATGAGTGTTAGTCGACTAAGAATTACTTTGGTGGACGACAGAACTAATGACTACACAGCTGTACTTCCTGAGTGTGCAACGCTGAGGAGAGAAAACTCAACTTATTGATCTTTAATCAGATATTTTTATTTTAAAATTAACTTTTTTACTGCATTTTATAAATCTTAACTTCTTTAAAATGTTTTATACAGTTTATCAGAGCAGAAACTATGATGGCATCCAAATAGTTCAGACAATAGCCAGACCTTACAATAATATGATATATATATAATATAATAACAATTATACTATAATAAAAATAATAATAATAGTAACAGAAAAGGTAAGTCAAGAGATAAAGGAAATAGAAAATTGGTAAATAGGATAGGAAAAGAAAAATGTATAAATAAAAAGAAAATGTAATAAACTAAATACTACTTCTAATAATGATAATATATTTATAATAAAAAACTAAAAAGAAAATATAAACAAAGAAAATATTACTACTAATAATGATAATTTATATATATATATAATAAATAAAAAAATAAAACGAAAATGTAAATAAATTATATATAATATACTACTATTATTAATAATGATTAATAATGCGAATTTACATGTATGTATATATATAAATATAATAAAGAAAAATATAAAACGAAAATGTAAATAAATAAATATATACAATATATAATATACTACTAATAATAATGATTAATAATGATAATTTACATATATATATATACATATAATAAAGAAAAATATAAAACGAAAATGTAAATAAACATATACAATATATAATATACTACTTATAATGGTGATTAATAATGTTAATTTTTATATATATAAAATGAATAAATAAATAAAAATAAAATGTAGATAAATAAAATACTAATTATAATAATGATAATTTATATATATATATATATATATATATATATATATATATATATAAAATAAATAAATAAAAAGCTACTGAGAGATGCTGTTTCTAACATACATGATTGTATTTGAAACCTGTGTAGGTAAAGCTCCAGATGACCAGATGATTGATATGGTAGAGTATTGATCATCGGGGTGAACCAGAGTTTAACGGGAGAGTGTTTGTGTTATATAAGAGAGTTCTCCTCCGGTTAACGGATGAAACCGGAGCTGATCAACACACTAACGTCACACCGCTGAACGCTTCCTCTTTAACTGTCACAAGTATTTAAGTTTCTCTCCGGATGTGAAACACATGTTTTAATCCGTTTTGAGTTTTTATATTTTCATCTTTAAAACTGTTTCAACACCAACAGCGCTCTTATTCTGAAAACCGGAAGTGTAGTGTTAAAGCAGCTAGCTAAGGGGCCGTTCTCGCCTTCAAAATAAAGGCTTAAAACTAATCCTGGAGGCTTTTGTTCCTCGAGCTCCGGTTTAACGGGATAAAACGGACCGTCACGAGCCGCCGGTGTGGGTTCCGTTAACACTCACCCGTTTACCGGAGTTGTTCTTCTTCATGCTGTTGGCTGTCAGGCTGCTGGTACTTCACCCACTTTCACGGTAACTCCGTTATGTGCCACAAAGAGCAGCACAAGAGGAGAGAAGAGCCGTTAAGAGCCGTTAAAGTCCCGCAGGAGGACCGGAGGACCGGAGCCTCCGCCTCAGCCCCGCCGCGCCGCGCCGCTCCTCAGCTGCTGGTCCTTGGACTGACTCTGCTCGTCGTTCCGCTGCTTGGTGCTGCTGCCGCCGGGCTCCGCTGCGTTGTGACCGGCCAGGAGCCGCTCTGAGAGTCGGTGTCCGGTTACTCCTCCTCCTCCTCCACCGGACTCCCTGCTGGCTCAGCGGCTCCTCGGCAGCCCCACAGCGACCCCTACCGGCGGACACCGAGCCGTCTGTCTTCTCATGATACAAGTTAAAAAACCGGGGCTGTTAGTCGGTTAAAATATTTAATCACGATTAATCACACATTAATAATCTGCTCAAAATGCATCTTACAGGGAGATTTATAGTATTTAATACTCTTATTAATGATAATAATAATAAATAAATAATAACATAATAATAATAAATAAATATATAGATATATAAAGATATATAATAAATAAAATAAAAATACTAACAAAGTAAAATAAATAAAATAATTAGGGCTTTCAATTGATTAAAATATTTAATCACGATTAATCACACATTAATAATCTGCTCAAAATGCATCTTACAGGGAGATTTATAGTATTTAATACTCTTATTAATGATAATAATAATAATAATACAAATAACATAATAATAAAAATATAGATATATAGTAAATTAATTAATTAATAATAAAGTAAAATAATTAGGGCTTTCAATTGATTAAAATATTTAATCGCAGATTTTTTTATCTGTTGAAAATACTTTTTTATTTTAGTATTTAATACTCTTATCAACATGGGAGTGGACAAATATGCTGCTTTATGCAAATGTATGTATATATTTATTATTGTAAATCAATTAACAACACAAAACCATGACAAATATTGTCCAGAAACCCTCACAGGTACTGCATTTAGCATAACAAATATGCTCAAATCATAACATGGCAAACTGCAGCCCAACAGGCAACAACAGCTGTCAGTGTGTCAGTGTGCTGTCTTGACTATGACCTGCCCCAAACTGCATGTGATTATCATAAAGTGGGCATGTCTGTAGAGGGGAGACTCGTGGGTACCCATAGAAACCTATTTTCATTACATATCTGGAGGTCAGAGGTCAAGGGACCCCTTCGAAAATGGCAATGACAGTTTTTCCTCGCCAAAATTTAGCCCAACTTTGGAGCGTTATTTAGCCTCCTTCCTACCTAAAAATCCCAAGTTGTGTTAATGTGTTAAAGAAATTAGTGGCGTTAAAACAAATTTGCGTTAATGCATTATTATCGCGTTAACTTGGACAGCCCTATTTATAATACCAAACTGTAAAAATACTCCAGTACAGTTAAAAGTCGTCCTGCATTCACGTTACTTTACTTATTTAGTAGTAAAATGTACAGTTAGATAAATGTTGTCAGGGTTTTATTATTTGTTACACGGCTTTGTTGAATACTCGATTCTGATTGGTCAATTGTGGCGGTCTACGGTCTGTTACGGACTGTTGCTATGGACACAGTTCTGATGTCGGACTCTTGCGGACTGTTTCGGTGTCAAATTATTGATTTCTTAAGGAAGTAGCCGTTTAATAAGTCAGACAAATGTAGTGGAGTAAATAGTACAAAATTTCCCTCTGAGATGTAGTAGAGTAGAAGTATAAAGTAGCGAGTACCTCAAAATTTTACTTTACTACAGTACTTAGTTACACTCCACTACTGAGTTTGAACGTTGTAGTTTGACCATCAAATAATATATTTATATAATATCTATCTATTTACTAATATCTGTGTGTATACGTACATATTCATATATATCGTGAATCGCACAGAACAACATTTACAGCTTGAGATAGTTTTAATTGTATAATACCCGACAAGTCAACAATAAAATACAAAGAATTGCTAGACAATGAGGTTTTATATTGTGGGTCAGTCTGGATCCAGTCTGTGATCCTCGGCTCACATCTGGATCAGTGTAATCCGGTTCAGAGTGGTCTGGATGTTGGCAGATGTTTACAAGCTGATCTGATCTGGAGTCAGTTTCACTCTGAGCTCAGATCATCAAACTGGGTCAGACTGAGAGACGGAGGCTGATCTGCAGATTATCTACTGACACGCTTCATTAAAGGCACAACACGCACAAAAACACAACAACAGCAGCTGATGAGTCCTGCTGGTCGACTCTCAGAACTGATCCAGGTTCAGTTATTTCTTAATTTCATCAACACGTCAAGAACAGAGTGAAAAAGAATTCTGGCAAAATTAAACTCAACAGATAAAAAGTCACAAATAAAATGTCCATATTTAATGATTTATATTCACGTTTTCATTACGCACATTCGGTTTCTGATGTTGTGTGCATGTCTGTTTTGCACAACACAGGTGGAAAATAACTTATACTCTCAAGTACTTTACTTAAGTACAATTTTGAGGTACTTTACTTGAGTATTTTCATTTTCTGCTACTTTCTACTTCTACTCCACTACATCTCAGAGGGAAATATAGTACTTTTTACTCTACTTTTTGCAAACTGTTACACCTCTGTGTAGTGTATATACAGTATATATATATATATACTGTATATATATATATATACTGTATATACACCTTCATATTTACTGCTTCTCTATACATACTACAGACAGTTAATTCTTCTCACCTTAATAAATACTAAATCAATTATATTCTGATTTATTATGAATATGAACAACTCTCAAATAAAATCTGGCCTCACCATCATTAAATATCACAGTAAATAGAAGAACTGAAAACTTTCTTTATGTCAGCACAAGTTTAACTTCCTGGAAAGTTTTCAGCTTCAATTTATGATTCATCATGAATGAAGTAATTTTCCTTGTTACAGATATGATGTCATCTACTGTATGATCTCATCACAGAGTCAGCGTATCCAGCCACGACTCAGTTGAATTCAACAGAAACAGATGACATTTTCTGTCATCTCAGTTTCTTTTTTGCGATTGTCGTTCACAAACTGAGTTATTAACTTGTTGAATCTCCATTTTGTATGTACAGTTTTATTTTTGTGTTTTTACTGATTAAAGTCAAAGTTATTTTCACATGTTATAATAATAATAATTATAACAATAATAATACATTTATTTATACGGTACTTTTCAAAACAGATGTTACAAATAGTAAAGTGGCAAAACAAGGTGATAAAATCAAAAAGGATCAAATGAATTTGGTTCTTTTCTGTTCAGCAGATCTCAGAAGTGAAGTCACAACAGAACTTCTTCTTCAGCTCAACGTTACTGTAACTCTGCTGCCACCTGCTGGTACGTCAGCTCTTTACAACTCTACAACTTCATAGGAATAGATGTATTAAAATTAACTCACAGTACTAGCACCAGTACCAGTACCAGTACCAGCACATTACCACATACACATCTGGACATTTTCAAAATCTCAATTTTTCTCACTGAAATATTCTAAACTGTAAATGTAAAATTCCTGTTAACAGTATTTCAGTATAAGAATTTAATGATGTAAACTATCTAAAAACTAAACTACTATGATTTAAACTAATGTTTTTCATTTTATATTCAGTGATTGACTCTATGGAGTCACAGAAATAGTAATAAAGAATTTAATTGATTAATAACTAATTGTACAATAAAAAATAGGCATTAATAAAGTTGTTTACAAATGTATGTATTAATCTATGAATAAATTGACTAAATTACAAAGTAATTAATTATTTGACATTTTAATGGGCAATAAAAAGAAGAATTATAAAAAGAATTTACAATGAAATCCATAAATAAATAGTTCAAATTAAAAAGGGATTTACAAAAATATCATAAAACAGTCAATAAGTATATCATTTAAAATTACATGAATGAATTCATAAATAAATAATGGCATTTAGAAATCTATTTGAAAATGCAGTTTAAAAAGAGAAATAAATAACTGGATACATCAATTTAATAAAAAAATATATATATATTCTTCTTTATCTTAATGTTAATGTATTAGCAATAATGTTAATGTATCAGTAATAATGTAAATGTATTAGTAACAATATTAATAATGTTAATGTATCAGTAATGTTAATAATGTTAATGGATTAGTAAAAATGCTAATAATGTTAATGCATTAGTAAAAATGATAATGTTAATTAGCAATACTGAACTCTATTTTATGTATATTTCACTATTTTTACAAACCAAACAATCGATTAATCTAGAAAATAATCAGCAGATTAATTCTCAATGAAAATAATCATTAGTTAATAGTTCAAAATGAGATTGAGCTCAACCAACTACAACAGTAAAACTCTGCTTTTACATGAATGCATGAGTAATAATAATCTAATATATAATAGTATCAGTGCTACACTGTAAACATACTCCATGTAAAACGTTTAGTTTAAAACTCTATAAACTTGTTTTACTACCAGACAGCTGTTGATCACCAGTCTAAAGCTTCATCAAACCTTCAGTTCTCATTATTTTATATAAATATTACTGGTCATTACAAAATAAGATACTTTATATGAAACATAATCATATCCTTTATTTGGAAATATACAATCATGTTATGTCCTGTCATCTTCATCATCAGAAGTCCTCATGTTACAGAGTTAGAAACATGAAACTGCTTCATCATGTCAGCTCATTTATCTGATCTAAATTCACAAACACACTGTTAAACAAAATGCTGCTGAATCGGATTTCCTGAATATACAAAATATTGAACAGTATTAACATCTGTCAGCCTTTAATAAACCAAACAGAGCTCTTCACATTCATACAGCTGAAGACAAACATCCTCAAATATCAACGACTCAAGTTGAGCAAACATTAAGGTAACATAAAGGGAACATTAAGAAAAGAAAAAGAAAAAAGGAGGAGGACATAAAGAGAGAATAAAGAAAAGATGAAGGAATGTCAAGGGAATATTAAAACAGTAAGGAAACAGAAGGGGAAAACTGGAGGGAGCATGAAGGAAACATTACGGAAAAATCAAAGAAACCTGAAATAAATATTCACGACACAAAAAGGAAAAATATAGCAAAAGAAAAAGATTAATTTAAGGGGAACACAGAGGAACTTAAATGGAACAAGGGAACATGATTATGTTTCAACACTGCTCTGGAGAAAACTGTATCTTGAAACTAAAAGAACATTCAGTCCAACCTTTATTTAACCTTTAACATCACCTGTGACATCACTGCAGGTCAAAGGTCAACAGTAAAATACCGTCCAAACAGGCACCGCGTTCTCGAACACTCCAGTTCATACAAACACGTCACAGAACACCACAGCTGTTTAAAAGAGTTCCATGTTTTCATGGAAAATAAACAAACGAAAAATACAAACTCTTTGTATCTCATTATATTTTAATTATGGTTTACAAAGTGATGATAAAACAGCAAACTAATTCTGATATACTCAAATTATTGATTATTTATCATATTATTATCATTTCTCCCAGCCTGACCTCAGGGACACCTCTGATTGGCTACTGTCATCTGTCAATCACAGTGAGTATTTCACTGATGTGCGTGGTCGTCCCGTCCTCCACCTGATTGCGGCGCCACAGTCTTTGGATGCTTCACTTCCTGTTTCCCTGCTGCACACAGACATCAGGGCCGAGGTCAGCATGTTTCCTTTAATCCGACCAATCGGGCGCTCTCTTCCCACAGCTTCCTCGCCACAACGTCATCCCGCCCCTCTGGGGCTGCTTCCTTCTCTGCACAGTCACTGACAACAAACACAAATGAACATTTTCGTGACTTATGAGGACATCACATTGATTCATTCCAGGGAGACCGACCCGAATCTACAACAAACAAGAAGCTCAAAGAACTATTGTGACTAACTAGTGCTAGCATGTTCCTGGCTGACTATCATATTAGCTGTTAGCTCACCAGCTACTGTAGTTCACAAACTATCCCTGTGGGTACTCGATTCGTCACCAAACTTCTATTTCATGAAGACGTGGATACGTTTATATTAGGGCTGTCAAAGTTAATGCGATAATAACACGTTAACGCAAATTCATTAAAGAAATAGGGTGAAGATACTGGTATCATATGAAACTAGAAAACCTGGAGGAATCCATTGGTACCACCCATGTCATATTAGCTTGTCGTGACGGAGTTTAAATAACGCTCCAAACTTGCACTAAATTTTGGCGAGGAAAAACTAGCATGACCATTTTCAATGGTCCATATTTTTTTCAAAGGTACATTTTAAACAGATAAAAAATGTGCGATTAATCACGATTAACTGCGATTCAATTTGTAATTAATTCATTCATTTGTAATTTTTATTTTTGAGAAATGTTGAAAAGTCATTCTGGTGATGTCACTGTATTACAGAATAATATGCACCCATTATACACTCTGATGACTCTAACTGTGATAACAGCTAATGAAAAAGCTGAACTAAAGGGTGCAGACTAAATCAACCCCCTTACCTGAAGTATCGTCCGGATTGGCCCTCCAGATTCGGCGTCACGGCGCAGTACACAGTGGTCTGACTGCCCTGACGGGGAGTCTTCATGAGCAGCAGGGAGGGGAGGCTCAGCAGCGCCCCCAGCAGGGGGAACCAGCCCTGAACATGACGACCCAGTTCGGTTCGGATCACACCCGGGTGTAGACAGAACGATGACACCCCAAAGCCTGAAGACAGACACTGAGGTCAGTATCAGGAGGTAGAAAACACAGGCTACTGTCAGTCCATTCATAGATTTTTACTGGTGTTTAGTGTTTGTGGGAACCTTTGGGTGTGTCTGGTGTTTAGTATTTATAGGGACATCTGAGTGTGTTTAGTGTTTGTGGGGATCTCTAATGCTGTGTTCAGAGTGAAGCGAATTTTCTAAATAGAGTTTGGATTGATCATTGCCAGGCTATGCTAACATTGTAGCTGCTCCATCAACACTCAACATAACGTCATCTAGACATAAATACGGCAGCAACGTTTTTGTAAACGGATCAAAATGATGCTGAAATAACTACATAATGATGTTGATTAGTAAAAAGTCTGAATTCATGCTTTGTTAGGTCTGTCCGCAAGACGACAAGCAAACAACTTTAAATTGCTTGTTTTCTGAATGGAGTTTGGATGGATCAGTGCCAGGCTATACAGCTGCTCCATCAACACTCAACATAAAGTCATCTAGTCATAAATACGGCAGCGACGTTGTTGTTTCCACCATAGACAGTCTGTGGTTTCTACACAGAGTTTGGTCCGGTCTCTGTACAGATATGATGTTCTATCGTAGTTCTGGGTGACCAGACACATACAAGTTTAATTTCTTCCATTTCTGATTCAACAACATCAGGACGTCAGTGACAACAGGAGGACAATCTCAACGCTGATAAGCTTTCACCATACAGCGTCGCCCGGCGCAAATTTGCGTCTATTCGCTTTGCATTGACTTTGTATGTGAAAATTCGCGACTATTCTCTTTGCATTCTTGTTGTGATCGCGAAAGGTTCGCTTGTCAGTAGTGGGACCTCTGAGTGTGTCTGAGTGTTTGTGGGGACCTCTGAGTGTGTTGAGTGTTTGTGGGGACCTCTGAGTCGTCGGGCGAGTTCTCTGGAGAACAGGACGTTGGCCAGTTTGCTCTGTCTGTAGCTCTCCAGAGAACTGTACGTCTTTCTGCTGAAGAACAAGTCATCAAAGTCGATACGGCCTGAAGAAAAACATCAAGACTGAATCAAAACAAACATCAGAAACATCACTACCAACAAGTACAGAAGCAAAGACACGTTTATGATACTGACATGTTTTGTTCAGCAAGATAATCTCCACTAATGAACACCACTTTATTATTTATGAAGTGTGAATGCAATCGCCAGATATAAAAAAATAACGTTAGGCTATAAACCAACTACACCACGATCACATGAGTGCGAGTATACACAACGAGGCTGGAAAGGAGGACGAGTCGGCGTGATGATGTTTGGTAGTCTCATTTAGCCACTTGTTGGCAACCTCCTTTTTTAACACACGTAAAAGCTTCAAAATTCACGAATGGGATATTTACTGACATATTTTATATCGTAGGAAAAAACTTTAAAATCTCTTCAGCTTGTGTTCACCACAGACCTTATTTCAGACATCTAACTAAAAACCCATTGACTTCCAGACAAGGGAACAGGAAGTGACATCATGCTGACTCATTTCTGGGTTTTAGGACTCATTCCTGCAGCCCTCTATTAGCTTTCACCTCTTATCAATATAAATTCTTTGTCACAGAGAAACATCAGGGGTCAGAGGTCAGAGGTCGTACCTCCCCGGTGGGCGATGGACGACACGGTGACCACACGGCTGGGGGCGGAGCTCTTCAGCTTTGGCAGCAGCAGATTGGTTAGTAGGAAGTGACCCAGATGATTGACAGCCAGCTGAGTCTCAAAACCGTCTTCCGTCAGCCATCTTGGACACATCATCACTCCTGCAGACAGACAGGTAGAGAGAGACAGACAGGTAGAGAGAGACAGACAGGTAGAGAGAGGCAGACAGGTGTGGATACAGACAGGTGCTCACCTGCGTTGTTGATGAGGATGTCCAGTCTGTCTTCACTGTCCAGGAAGTCTTTAGCAAACTGTCTGATGGAGTAAACGGAGGCGAGGTCCAGGTGTCTGATCACCACGTTACCGTTTCCTGTCGACTGACGGATCTCCTCCGCCGCACGCTCTGCCCGGGTTAGGTCCCTGCACGCCATCACCACCCGGGCCCCTGCAACCCATCAAACACACTGATCACCACCCGGGCCCCTGTAACCAATCAAACACACCAAGTCTCCACCCGGGTGGTGACAGGGTGCGTTTGATTCAACACACACACAGGAAGTATTAATCCTTGTAATCGGCTCAGGTGCTTTCAGCTTCTCTGAGATTTACTGAACTTTACTATGACCTCTGACCTCTGCTGATGTCATCATGCTGCCGGAGTGTGTGTAAATGAAGCATGTGATCTTAAATCAGCACATTTTTGTGTAAACATGTATGGCCCCACAAAGTCACTGTATACATACAGTATATGTCCCCACAAATTCACTGTAAAAATGTATGTCCCCACAACGTCACTGTATACATGTATGTCCCCACAACGCGAGTAAAACGTAAAAGACAACCTCTGCGTGCCAGGTCTCTGGTGGTCTCTTTGCCGATGCCGGTGTTTGCTCCGGTGATCAGAACCGTCTTTCCATCCAGACGAGCCGAACAATGACACACTCCACCTGCAATCCACTTCCTCAACACCGTCACACCTGCACACACCGTCACACACCGTCACACAACTTTGTTGTTATAATATATATAACATACATAATTAATATAATATATATATTATAAGTAACCTGTGTTTGTTGGACCCCTCCATCAGCCGTCTCTCTCTCTCTTTTTTTTCTACGACACTAGCTCTGAGTGTATCATATTTATGTGGATGCGTTTACTTTTCATTCAGTACAGACCACATGGCGTTCAAATGACACACTTAAAGCAAGAACGGCTTTCTTATTGCACGGTTTTGCCTTGCACATTATCGTGTCATTCACCAGCCCAGTCGCACAGCAGTTCGTGAAATAGTCACACAATTTTATGTATTGATTTGTGTACATAGACAGGAATTTAAATTTTTTTTCCTGATGGTCAGCACGAAATCTATTTGTATTTAATCCACGTAATTGTGAAACGGTAAGTATAGAGAGCGCCAAGCGCCGCGTAGTGAGGAGGTCGGGGAGGATGGGAGGGTCTAAAACTACAGGACTTTCACCAGGAGACCAATGTTGGTGCCCCGTGTGACACCAGAAGACAACGTTGATTTATTTGTCCGAAACTTCCGTACTTAATTCATGCCACATCCGGTATTATTTTAACCCAAACCACGATCTTTTCCTAAACCTCACTAAATAGTTTTGTTGCCTAAACCTAACTAAGTAGTTTGTTGCCTAAACCTAACTAAGTCGTTTGTTGTCTAAACCTAACCAAGTCGATCTTCTCCTAAACCTAACTAAGTTGTTTTGTTGCCTAAACCTCACCAAGTCAATCTTTCATCAGCCAAAACATTGACGTGACCTTACATTACAATCATATATCACCGTTACTATCTGTAATGTCCAATCTCCATGATATCAAATAGCTTGCGATTTGCAAATTTCTTCATCAGCTAACATTACGAAGCAAAATCATCCTGAGTCCTTTACATAGAAATCAGTCCAAAGGTTGTTATAGGCAACTGAGAAAATCAGGGAATGTCTCAGTTTTTAAGTTACATTACAATCTGTTCACACAATGGCAATACAAAATGATTAATACATGTAAATTGTTACATACAGTACCTTTAAACCTAACTAAGTAGTTTGTTGTCTAAACCTAAGTAAGTAGTTTGTTGCCTAAACCTAACCAAGTTGATCTTTTCCTAAACCTAACTAAGTAGTTGTATTTTGAAAAGACTGGAGAGAAAAATCACATCACCTGTTGCTGGACATTCGTAGAGAAAAGCACAAGAAAAATACGTTGTTGAAAGTCGTGCTGCGCATCATGAAAAAAATGTGAAATTCACGTCTATGTACTGTAATTGCCATGAGACTGTGTTGTTGTATACATATGTATACATTCTGTTATTCCACTTACTTATAACTGTTTGAATATAAATGTAAAAGTCTAACGGGTTCAACGTCCTGGTACAGAAAATAATAAATAAATGTTTCACATGAAGTCGAAATATAAACGCTCTGTTCTCTGCAACAACAAGTTATTGATCATGAATCAGAAGACAAATCTTACAGATCAGAGTGAGTCCCAGCAGAGCGCCACATCTCAGCAGCAGCCCCCACCGGCCCTCCTCCACCGGCTCCGGGTCCGGGTCCGAGCCGCCGCTGCCGGGCCACGGCAGCACCAGGAATCCTCCCGGACCTGCGGCTCTCATCCCTGCAGGTCAGAACAGACTGAGGAGAGACCAGGACCCAGATGACGGGGGAGGGGACAGATTAACTGAGATTAGAGCAGATTATCCAGAACAGAGCTGCTCTGGGATCAGTTAGGGAGCTCATGGACAGGAAGGCTCACTGGATCTACAACCTGTCTCTCCAGGAACTACACATTTACTTTAAGATTACTACTACTATTACTATTATTATTATTACTGAAAAATTCAAGTATACTTGGTTTATACTGAAAAATATACAGAAAAGTATAAGTACATTTGGTTAAGTACTATAAATTCACTTATAAAAAACTAAAAAGTATACTTGCAGTAAAAATATTAAACTAGTAGTTTACTGAGAGTATACTTTCAAGTGTACTTTCATAAACTAAAAAGTGGGCTACAAGTATATAACTAGTAAACTAACAGTATACCTATATAAATTCACTGGTAGTATAGTTCTAGTTGCAGTACAAAATACAACTTGGATGTAAACTAGTTGTGTACTCAATGTCTTACATTTAAAGTATACTGTATTTAAAGTATACTTTTATAAATTAAAGATTTTGTCCCAAGAAATATTGAAGTAGTACTACTTTGGAATATACTTGAACTATACTTAACTTTACTTCTTTTTCGCAAAAAAAATCTATATTAAAGGGACTGTTTGTAACTTTTTCCACGTATAAATCATCCAGGTTGGTTTCCCATGCGCACCCGCATATGCGCGCTTGCGTGTGGCTACGCTGTTCAGACTCCCTTTGGACACGTACCATCAGACTCCAACACAAACTACACGGAAGCACCAAAACCGCAAAGTTCTATCTAGTTAAGCCCGTCTTGCAAAACAGTGTCGGCCGTGGTCGTAGTATGCGGGGGAGACTGTAGCTTTGGTCAGAAGTAAATGCTGCAGCTCCTCCAGACCAACAGAGGTTTTCCGTGTCTTGTGAAGTGACAGGGCTCCGTAGCGAGAAACGTTATCGTCTCTGACCGGGTGCCGGTGTCTCCCTGCGGCCGCAGTCGGGAGGCTGAGGCAGGAAAGATAAGATATTCCTTTATTAGTCTCGCAGTGGGGAAATTTGTAAACACTAGGATCAGCATTGATTCATGGAGAAACCTCCATCTGGTCAGCTGACATTACTACCAAGCAGGTGAAATATAGAGTGATATTGTGGTTTTAGCTGACGTGCGTCAAATCACGGTTTTGAGCGATGCTCGTTCATGTCTATTTAGAGCGAGCACAAGCGTGAGCCCGACGCTGACTTTCATTGACTTAATGGCCACAGGTGCCGCTGTTAACAAGCATTTCTGAATGTTACAAACAGTCCCTTTAAATTATTGTATTTCAATTATTGGTGCATTAATGTGTTCATCACTTTAATTTAATCTATTATAATACATCATCATTTATCAGATGATTCGATTTTGTTTTAATAATCTGAATCTGAAAAGTAACTAAAGTTATTAAATAAAAATAGAGCAGTAAAACGTACAATATTTCCCTCTGAGATGTAGTGGAGTAGAAGTAGAAAGTAGCAGAAAATGGAAATACAAAGTACAAGTACCTTAAAATTGTACAGTACTTGAGTAAATGTACTTAGTTACTTTTCAAAATACAATAAAGACTGTAATTATATATTATTATTATTATATCTGGATGTGAAGTGATGAAGTGTTGTCTTTCTGTTCAGGTGCATCTGTTATTGTTTTAAATAAATAAAATAAATGTATATAAGAAAGTAGCAGGACATGGAAATACACAAGTAAAGTACAAGTACCTTGAATTTGCTGTAAAGTACAGTGCTTGAGTAAATGTTTTTAGTTACATTCCTCCACTAATTAAATAGTTTTAATTAAAAGTATGTTACAGTTTGGGCGCTGTTGTGTTTTATAATAACATTAATTAACTAGTTATAATGTAATAATCATTAACTTTATAAAAAATCAATCACTCCAGTACTTCATCCTGTAAATCTGTTTTTTTAAACACTAATTTGAGGATTTTTTCCCCAGTCTCGCTCGTGACGTCACTCTGTAGCTCCGCCCCGCCACAAAACAACAAAAACAAGATGGCGTCGTGCCCTGAGACTGTGGTGTTGTTTTGGTGTCTCTCTGGCTCTGTGTTGTTGTGTTGTTGTGTTTGTTAGTTGTGTTGTTGTTGTTGTTGTTGTCTGTCCGGTTTACCGGAGTTCCGCCGCCCGCTGCGGAGCTTTTTAACCCTCCAGCCTGAAAACCCGCAGCTCTCTGCAGCTGGAGGGAAACTCCCACCGACCAATCAGAGGCCGCGCTGTCTGAGCCGGAAGTGACGTACAACCGCTGTGAGCCAATCCGCGGCTCTGACGCCGACAGCAGCAGGAAGTCCCGCCTCCAGCCTCCTGAACCGGAGCGCGCCTGAAGAAGAACCGTGCGAACCTGTCGGTGCTCTGCAGCTCCAGCGGCAGGTAAGCCCAGCGCGGCACGGCTCGGTCCGGTCCGGCTCGGTCCAGCCTGGTCCAACCCGGGTTTACACGCTGGTCTGCTCCGCTGTTCCGCGGGGTAGCGCTCGGTGTTGCAGCCCGCTGCTGCCGGCGGCGCGGTGCAGCGGGGCGGTGCAGACACACACTGTTGTTTCCAACGCGACGCGGCCGACGGTGCGCGTCGCGGCGGGTTGAAGCGCGCTGTCAGCCCGGTGCTGTGGTCACAGTTACCCGGGTTCAGGTCTAAATGATCTAACTGGACCCTCTAATGTGTCTGTACCCGCCCGGGCTGAAAGTTTCCTGCTGCCGGGACGTGAGCGTTCCTCCCGCGGGGAAACGAACACAAAGCCCGAGGAGGAGGAGCAGCGGAGCGCCGCCTGCGGCCGCAGCGCAGCACTACACACACTCACTACTGTCTCGTTGCTTTTTTTATCACGTTACATTACATTTACATTTACTTTATTTATTTATTTAAAACAATACTAATAACTGATGCACCTGAACACAAAGACAACTCTTCTCCAGATATAACGATAACAATATATAATTACAATGTTTATTGTATTTTGGGAAGTGACTAAGTACATTTACTCCAGTACTGTACAATTTTAAGGTACTTGCACTTTGTATTTCCATTATACTTCTACTCCACTACATGTCAGAGGGAAACACTACATTTATTTAAATAACTTAAATTACTTTACAGATTCAGATTATTAAAACAAAATGATAAGATAAGATAAGATAAGATGAACCTTTATTAATCCCTGGAGGGAAATTCAGGTGTCAAAGCAGCAACATCAGCAAACAGAGTGAAACACAGGAGAGGTAAAGGTATACAAAAATTATAAAAACAATAATAGAGATATAAAAGATACAGAGTGAATGGGTGAACATAGTGTGTGCAGTCCGTCAATAAATAAATGTTGTATGTGCAATAAATAAATGTAATATGTACATATGTGCAGTCTATAAAGTGGTATATAGGATGTATAATGTAAAGTAAGTCTAAAGTGCACCAGTGGTTAGAGTCAAAGATGGTTGCAGATAGTGCATGTTAAAAGGCAGATAGTGCATGTTTAAAGGCAGATAGTGCATGTTTAAAGGCAGATAGTGCATGTTAAAAGGTAGATAGTACATGTTTAAAGGTAGATAGTGCATGTTAAAAGGTAGATAGTGCATGTTAAAAGGTAGATAGTGCATGTTAAAAGGCAGATAGTGCATGTTTAAAGGCAGATAGTGCATGTTTAAAGGCAGATAGTGCATGTTTAAAGGCAGATAGTGCATGTTAAAAGGTAGATAGTGCATGTTTAAAGGTAGATAGTGCATGTTTAAAGTTCTTAAAGTCCTCATAGTTCTCATATGGGGGTCAGCCTTGGTTGTGGAGCCTGATGGCTACCAGCATGAAGGACTGACCGAGGCACTTTGTGTTGTGCCGAGGGGGGATGAGTCTGTGGCTGAAGGTGCTCCTCATCTTGACTAGATCATCCCCTCTGCCTCCACCTCCAGATCGTCCAGTTCAGGTCCAACCACAGAGTTAACCTTCCTCATCAGCCTGTTTAGTTTGTTGGCATCCCTTGAGTTGGTGTTACCCCCCCAACATGCCACAGCAGAGAAGAGTACACTGGCTACTACAGACTGGTAAAACATCTGCAGCAGCCTATTACACACATTGAAAGACCTGAGCCTCCTCAGCAAGAACAGTTTGCTCTGTCCCTTCCTGTAGAGGGCCTCGGTGTTGTCAGTCCAGTCCAGTCTACTGTTCATATGTACTCCCAGGAACTTGTAGGTGTCCACCTCCACCTCCTCCCCTCGGATGGTGATGAGATTTGGGGGCATCTTGCTCCGCCGGAAGTCCACCACCAGCTCCTTGGTCTTTCCAATGTTGAGCTGGAGGTGATTGTTATCACACCACCCTACGAAGTTCTCCACTAGGGCTCTGTACTCCTCCTCGTTGTCATCCATGATGCAGCTGACGATGGAGGAGTCATCGGAGAACTATAATAATAAACGCTGATGTATTTTTATATATTAAACTACCAGCAGAATATAATAATAAACGCTGATGTATTATTATACAGATTAAACTACCAGCAGAATATAATAATAAATGATGATGTATTATTATAGATTAAGCTACCAGCAAAACGTCCAGTAGTCGCTTTCAGTCCAAAATGGCGGAAGTGTAGCTCTGCTGCTGGGCGCTGATGTTGCAATTGGCTTTCACTTCTTAATAATGTACGTTCTTTGTCGTCTTGACGCTGACAGTTTCTCATGGTTTCCATAGAAACATGGATACAGAGTTGTTTATGGAGTGTGATGAGGAGGAGCTGGAGCCATGGCAACAGGTGGATGACAGCGTGGAGGAAGACGAGATGGACTTCGACAGCTACTGCGAGCCAGGTGAGAAACGCACACGTAAGAGATGATGTATAGCTGGTCATTGTTGTGAAATAAACCCCCACAGGACAATCATTTGACACAATAACGGTCCTCCAGAGTCCAACATCAGAGCTGCACCCATAACAACGGTCTGTTATAATGAAATAACAGACCGCAGAACGCCATGATTAACCAATCAGAATGGAGTATTCAACCAAGCCGTGTAATGAACAAGAATAACAACACCTGTCTGTTTCTCTAGTGGAGGATTCTCCATCTCCTCTTCCAGCCACTGAGACTCCGCCCCCCAGGACTCCTCCACCCATCACACCTCCAACAGGTATCTGTGTGTGTGTGTGTGTGTGTGTGTGTGTGTGTGTGTGTGAGAGTGTGTGTGTGAGTGTGTGTGTGTGAGTGTGTGTGTGTGTTCATCATGACCTGGGCGGGGGGGTGCATTGTTCTGAGTATTTGTTTTCTTGCTCCTCAGCTTCACCTCTCGTTCAGATCATCTGCTCCTCTGTGAGGCCTCCTCCTCCTCCTCCTCCCTCCATCATCACCTCCTCCTCTGTCTCCCACCTCACTGCTTCCTCCACACCTGCTGCAGCCCCGCCTCTGATGCATCAGGCCACGCCCCTCATTCTGACACAGACGGCAGGTGGGACGTTCCTCCTCCCAGCAGCCCCCGGGACGCGCCACGCCTCGCCCATCCTCCTCACCACGCAGGTACACAAAACAAATGCACCTTTATGTTAGTGTTCATACACATTTATTGACCTCATGTAGCGCTAGAGCTGTGATGATTCAACTATCTCCTGATTCTATACTATCAAAATACTTGGGTGTTGATTCGATATGTATTGTAACTTTTAAGTATTGCAATTCGATATTAGGATTTATTGTGATTTTTGTTAACTTTTTTAACACTACACCATGGGAAAAAGTTGAATCATACACTTCTAGGGACTTTTACTTTGGAAAATATCTAAATTAATACAATAAAAATGTTTGATTCTCAGCATGTATGTAGTCAGAGATGTCCTGAAGTCAAATATATCAGTCATTGTCAGGAATTATTTATTACATTTTTTATCCAGCAACCCAAAAATCACAGAATAAAGACATTTCCCTCACAGGTTTGTGGTGTTTTCTTTTTAATTTATAAGGGACATGTAATGTTTTATACTTCTGGTGAATATAATCCAATCAATCTCATTTCCATAGATGTATTTTGTATATACAGTTCCCTTTGTTAATACCTTATTTTGAAAGGGGACGTAGTCACACGTGTATACTTCCTCTAACTTCTCCAAGGTCGTCTCTAGCTCTCCCGTCAGCTCCGTTCTCTTTATACATCCATGGTCAGCTCCATCGGGGCTGTTTGAATGCATTTAACATAAATGTCAGTATATGGGTGCTCTACAGTTGTAGAGTCGGCCCATTTTACCACGGAGATGAGAGTGATGACTGGCTTGACTGCACGTTTTCTACTTTCTCGTTTCGACTCGCTGCGGTTTGTTTTGGTTGACGGATACGGAACCGATATGACGTCACGTTACTCAGACTACAACAATAAAAGCGGTAACTTCCTTCTACCTCCACATAGACTCAAATGAAGTAAATATATTGATTCTGGCATTAAAAAATTAATTTCTAAATTGTAAAAAAACAAATTGTGATACATAGGTGAATCTATTTTTTTCCCCTAGCGGTCATCAGTGTGAGTTGAGTCATGTGTTGATATTTTACTCTGATGGAGCTTCTGTTCATGTCTGTGATGTCATGTGTTCACTGTACAGGGTTTCCCGGTGATGAACCGCGGCACTCCTCTGCTGTTCAACCTGCAGCCGGGTCAGACGGTCCAGCCTCTCACCCTGATCCAGTGTAGGACACCTGAACTCCATCACACATTAATCAATAAGAATTATGATAATTGATCTTGTCGCTCATCGCTGCAGTTTCCTGTCCCCCACAGCGCAGTCATTGGGTCAGTTGGTCCGGCCCAGCATGGGTATGTCTCCGGTCCTTTCCCAGGGCCAGTTGGTCCAGACCAAACCAGGCCCCACCCCCTCAAGAGGCTCCACCCAGCCTGGCTTCACCGCCATGCAGCTGCCCACCACGCTGACCATCCGCACCAGCACGCCAGGACCCGGCAAGTCAGAATATCTATATCTGATCAGAACTGATTGATTCATTGACTGATTATTGATCGATCTTTTTTTTTTTTTTTTCTTCAGTTAACCTTCAGATGACCCAGGTGGGCGGAGTCAACTCCCTGAAGCTGGCAGGTTCCCCCGCCCTCCCCTCTGGCTCGGCCAATGGAGTCACCAGATTCACTCCGTTCAGCAGCGGTACGAGTGAAATATAACAGCTTCAGTTCCCCGTCAGAAAGGGCTGTCTGACGGCAAGGTAAAGGGCCTCAGACGGGAACAGCAGAAAAACTGATTTTAGACACCTAAAAAAAAGAATATCAGTTTAAGTGTACTCTATATTTAGAATATTTTCACCACTTTACCTCGCCATCAGCCAGCCCTTTACCTCGCCATCAGCCAGCCCTTTACCTCGCTGTCAGGCAGCCCTTTACCTCGCTGTCAGACAGCCCTTTACCTCAATTACTCCATTCACAAAAAGAGTAATTTTACCTCTCAGAACAGGGGAGGAGGGATGTCACGGTACCAGAAATCTAGTAGTCGATACCAATACCAGTGAATTTCCATGATTTTTGATACCAAATTTGATACCACGGTCAAAACAACAAAACAACAATAAATCCCATGTAATTCAACACGCACTCTTTTCTTAAAAACATTTGAACATTACAAAAAACAGAGGCATGTAGCCTTTAAGTAATAAATAAAAAGAATTGACCCATTTTGCAGTATGTTATCAATCGATAGTCAGACGACGGACACTACATACATAGAATTTGGTATCGAGAATCGTGGAAATTCACTGGTATTGGTATCGACTACTAGATATCTGGTAACGTGACATCCCTGCTCTGCACATGTTGACCGTAATCTGTCTTGTAAAATGTCCGGTGTAATCGGTGACACCAGTGTTCACATGTCACGGTGGGAAAATTATCCTCACTGTCACATCAATACCAATGACCATTACCGGCATCGTACGATACCATCGGTAATGTAGAAAAAGAGTACCGTCACTTTTTTTAGAATTGTGGCATCGACTTGGTACCGAAGTATCGGTTCTCGTGACATCCCTACAGGGGAGTAGCTAGCTATAGAGGCGTACTCACTGATACCTGATCCCGAATTTTGGGCAGTATTGGACGCCTTTCCGCAACTGCTATCGGAACAACTCTAATCATTCCAAAAGGATATTCACTCTAAACGTTTACAGTTTGTTTGTGTTACTTTATTGTGATACCAGAATTATTCATATAGTCCTTGGAGTTGATGATGTGAATCCTCTGGTTAATGCTTCAAAACCACTTATTATCCAACGATGATCCAAAAACAAAGTAGTTTTATTGTTTTAGCTCCAGAATTCATTATGAGCTGCTGGACTTTTATTGTGTAGGGTGCAGGAAGTGTTGAGGGTCAGCATCGAGCTTACTTGATGACAGCTGGCCCAAACTCATACAGTAAGACTACATTGTGTTGCCATGGTTACCACTCTCCATGACAGTTTCTGTGTGTCACCCAGTACAGCAGCTCCTGGCCACGCCCCCTCCGTCGTCACCACCTACAGTGTGACCTCGGCGCCAGCCTCCGACCCCCCCAGGGTGGTGATGAGCGTGGAGGAGTTCTACTACGGGACGTTTGATGGCGACCTGAGTCTGAGGAAGCCACTCCCACTGGGGATCAAAACCTCCAGCTTCTCCTGCCAGGTGTGCACATACCTGGCCGAGAACAACCTGAGGTGGGACCAACGAGCACCTGGACACACCTGGACATATCTGGGCTGTGTGGATGCAGGTGCAGTGGTCTGTATGTTCACCTGTGTGTGTGTGTGTGCAGGTTGATGCAGCACATGCTCCACCACTCAGAGCTGATTGGAGGAAGAGGAGCAGGTGATGAGAGGAAGTGCTGCAAGTTCTGTTACCGACAGTTCTCGTCTCCGGCTCAGCTGCAGAGCCACCAGGACCAGGTGCATGGCCCCGCCCTCTCCTCCTGTAAGAACCGTACCTGCTCACACACCTGCAGATATAACACTGATGTGTTCCTGGACTTTACTTGGGACTTTTTTGTCTTCTTTTGGGACTTGTCTGACTTGAATTGGCCTTTATTTGTCTTGTCATGCAACTTAACTAGGACTTGACTCAGGTCTTACCTGTCTTTACTAGGACGTGATTCAGGTCTTACCTGTCTCTCTCTCTCTCAGGTATGTGTCGTATTTGTGAGTGGGCGTTTGAGAACGAGCCGGCCTTCTTGAACCACATGAAGTCCAACCACAAACCAGGAGAGATGCCCTACGTCTGCCAGGTGAGTTCGACCTCTGACCTCTGACGTCATTAACCTGTCTGTCCTCAGGCCTCGTTAACTCAGGTGTGATCTGCAGGTGTGTTCGTATCGATCGTCCTTCTACTCGGACGTCGTGCAGCATTTCGCCAGCTTCCACAGAGACTCTCGCTTCCTGATGTGTCTTTTCTGCCTGAAGGTGACCAGAAACCCCATCAGCTATCAGCAGCACCTGATGAGACATCAGGTAACCACTCACACCTGTCTCATGTACATGTTTGTTCCTGTAGTCAGTGGGGGAAGAAGTATTCAGATCCTTCAGTAAAAGTACTAATACCACACTGTGAAAATACTCCACTACAAGTAAAGATTCCTAGAACCGCCGCTGGTTGTTGGTTCAGTATTTTCACTCCACCCCGTCTGTCTCTGTGTCCCTTTGTCTTCTGTGTCTCAGGTGAACCAGGCCTTCCACTGTAACAGGTGTCGTCTTCAGTTCGTCTTCCTGAAGGACAAGATGCAGCACAAACTGGAAAACCATCGCAGCTTCCGTCGACCTGCTCAGCTGGAAGGACTGCCGCCAGGGTCAAAGGTCAGCTCATTAAACCCACAACCCCTTACAACGATAGTCACGACTCGAGTCCTGACCCTGTCATGTGTCTCCAGGTGACGATCAGGACTTATGGAAAGATCAGGCCTCTGACATTAGCGGGGAGCCGGCTGCTCCAGAGCCCCGCCTCCCTCATCCAGCCAATCAACATCAAGATAGAGAAGTCGCCGATCCAGAAGAGCCCCCTCTTCCACAAATCACCTCGATCACCAACCAAGAGACCGGCCAACCGCAGAGTCCACAGGTGAGACCCTGAATAATAGAGTCCACATCAACAGGTGAGGTGGTAGTACCTGTACTGAGGTAGACGTGGTAGTACCTGTACTGAGGTAGATGGGTAGTACCTGTACTGAGGTTGACGTGGTAGTACTTGTACTGAGGTAGATGGGTAGTACCTGTACTGAGGTAGACGTGATAGTACTTGTACTGAGGTAGATGGGTAGTACCTGTACTGAGGTAGACGTGGTAGTACTTGTACTGAGGTAAACTGTGTCCTGGTCTGGTGTCCT
This sequence comes from Sebastiscus albofasciatus, assembly GCA_916701655.1. Lineage (NCBI taxonomy): Eukaryota > Metazoa > Chordata > Actinopteri > Perciformes > Sebastidae > Sebastiscus > Sebastiscus albofasciatus. The sequence goes on from CAKAOI010038165.1 coordinate 28,901, forward strand.
GCAGGAGTTCCTCGTATGACGGAGACCGGTTGGTGTGTTTGGAGTGTGGAACCAACGCCTCTGATTTCTCGGCTCACTACCCGACTCACGTCCACTGTCTGCTGTGTCCGTACAGCAGCTGCTGCTCCAGAGCCTACGCTGCCCACATGATCCAGTAAGAGCACACAGTACTGCAATAATACTCACAGTACTATAGTAATTTACACTGTACTGCAGTAATACTCACAGTACTACAGTAATTTACACTGTACTGCAGTAATACTCACAGTACTACAGTAATTTACGCTGTACTGCAGTAATACACACTGTACTGCAGTAATACTCACAACACTGCTGTAATACTCACAGTAATACTCACTGTACTGCAGTAATACTCACAACACTGCTGTAATACTCACAGTAATACACACTGTACTGCAGTAATACTGACTGTACTGCAGTAATACACACTGTACTGCAGTAATACTGACTGTACTGCAGTAATACACACTGTACTGTAGTAATACTGACTGTACTGCAGTAATAGTATAACTGTTAGCTCAGCTGATTGTGATTCTTGTTGTTGTTGTTTCAGTCATCACGTACCGCGCTCCAAAGAAAAAGTTCTTCCTCTGCACAGACTGCCTCCTCCATGGTGAGACCCTCTTCTGATCGATCACTGATCACTGATCAACCACTAATCAATCACTGATCAATCACTGATCACTGATCAATCACTGATCCATATGTCCCAGCTCTACTATTTTTACACACAAATTAAATATGTCATTCAATGTAGCAAAAATAATCTAAAAAATAAATGTAGCCATTAATTAATCGATAAAATGTGACATAAATTGATATTTCTGTTTTAATTTGCTTTTTTATTTATTTAGCCTCCTCATTTGCATAATGAGGAGGCTGGGTGAAATGCAAAGGGAAAATCATGCATAAATAAATAAATACATAAATAGGTACATACATTTAAAAATAAATATAATATAAATGCCAAATAAATACATAAATTTAAAAATAAATATAATATAAATGCAAAATGAATAATGCAAAAATAAACAAATAAAAAATGAATGCAGAAATAAATACATTTAAAAATTGATGATATAACGTAATATTAATTAACGAAAAATAAATACATAAGTAAATAAATGGAGAATTCAAACAGAAGAGTAAATAAATAAGGGAATTGATACAAAAATAAATAAATAAAAATGCAATTAAATCAAATATCAATTTATGTCACATTTGATCAATTAGTTAATGGTTACTGTACATTTTTATATATATATTATATATATATTATTTTTGCTACATTTAATGACATTAATTTATTTATTGAGTTATTTATTGAGTCATTTATTTATTCATTTATTTTTTATTTTGGCAGGTTCCGTCCTCCATAGTGACTGGATAGAAAAACAGAATACAGTCAAATTAAATAGAAATAATCAGATCTAATCAATAACTATCAGACTTTCTTATCGTCTCTATCAGGACTTCAGATAGAAAACTCTTCAGCTGTCATTGTTCTTCTTAACTAAGCGTTACTGTCCATCACAGTGTGACTGTTAATCTGTAATCTGCTGTTAATCTGCAGTGGCTCTGTCTGACATGCAGGTGTCGCTCTTGATCACTTAAACTCCTCCATCATTAATGAATATGACATTAATGAATATGAAGATATGTGAATGAAAATGGGTTCTATGTGTACCCACGAGTCTCCCCTTTACAGACATGAACACTTTATGATAATCACATGCAGTTTGGGGCAAGTCATAGTCAAGTCAGCACACTGACACACTGACAGCTGTTGTTGCCTGTTGGGCTGCAGTTTGCCATGTTATGATTTGAGCATATTTTTTATGCTAAATGTAGTACCTGTGAGGGTTTCTGGACAATATCTGTCATTGTTTTGTGTTGTTAATTGATTCCTAATAATAAATATATACATACATTTACATAAAGCAGCATTTTTGCTCACTCCCATGTTTATTTAGAATATTAAATACTTGACAAATCTCCCTTTAAGGTACTTTTTGAACAGTGATTAATTTGAGGTTAAATATTTTAATCAATTGACAGTCAAAATTATTTTATCTATTTTTTACTTTATTATTTTATTATTTACTTATTATTTTTATTTTATTTAGTTATTTTTTTAATATTTTTTTATTATTTATTATTTCTTTTAAATGTATTTATCTTTTTTTTCCTTTTTTAAATTAATTTATTATTTAATTTTTTTAATAATTATTTCATTTTGGTATGAAGCAGTGCGGAGGACAAAACCGTGTCACAGCCGGAACACGGTGCAACGAAAGTTGAACTGAAGGCGCCCTACACACCCCGCCATCCAACGTTAAAGAGCAAAGCTCTACAGATATTGAGCTGTTGTCACAACTTTATTAACCAGTGGGAAAATAAACTCTCTCCTAGTACCAGATATTTAGTAGTCGATATCAATACCGGTGAAATTCCACGATTCTTGATACCATTGTAAAAAACAAAAGTTACGGCGTAACGGTGGATCTTCTATACGGCAGTATGGTGGGTTGAGTCTCTGTGTGAACGGGGCTACTGAAGTGTTTTCTGGTAAATAGTTTAAACCTTTAGTGAATAATCAAAGTTAGTTGCTGATTGATTTGCTGAAAATGTATATGTAAATATAATAGTTTTATAGTTATTATGTCCCTGAGATGATGACTGGAGGTGTCTCCTGTGTCTCAGTGTGTTCCTGCTGCAGTGCTCTCACTGTGACTTCAGGCCTCAGACCGCTGATCAGATGGCTGATCACCTGCTGATGAACCCGGAGCACCACAGCGCCACCTGTCGGCCCCGGAGTAAGACTGCACCACACACTGAAGGGTTAACACACCAATTAATCTCCTCATCTCTTCAGAGAAAGAACCATAAACTGGGTTAAACAGAGATAAATTAATACTTTCGGTCTTTTAGCAGAATACATGAAGAATAAAGTTTCCAATAAAAACTGAGTGATGAATAAATATTATTTGGCTCTAAATGAAGCAGTTTTTAAAGAAAACAACCTTTTTAAATTGTGAAGAAGGGATGAGTATCGTTACGATTTTTTTTATCAGCATTGAGATTGTCCTCCTGTCGTCACTGATGTCCTGATGTTGTTGAATCAGAAATGGAGGAAATAAATCTTGTATGTGTCTGTGGTCACCCAGAGCTACGATAGAACATCATATCTGTACAGAGACCGGACCAAACTCTGTGTAGAAACCACAGACTGTCTATGGTAGAAACATCAACGTCACTGCCGTATTTATGACTTTATGTTGAGTGTTGATGGAGCAGCTGCATGGCCTGGCGCTGATCCATCCAAACTCCATTCAGAAAACAAGCATTTTTAAAAGTTGTTTGCTTGTCATCATGGTTACAGACCCGTCAAAGCATTAATTCAGACGTTTTACTAATCATCATCATTATGTAGTTATTTCAGCATCCTTTTGATCTGTTTATTGATATTAAATCACAGCACAATCTGTTTATTTTGGGTTCATACCTCAGTACTGACGTGTGGCTGCTAGATACAGACAGTGTAATGGTACTGTATGTAAATACAGCTTGCCACCGGGTGATGTTATAAACCCAGACACGACGGCGTTTGGTTTTCTGACATATCTGGGACTTCCACAACATGTGCAAAGCAGCAACAGTGGTTATTTCTTCCATGGTTGATGGAGGAAAGAATAGTTGTTGGTATCTATGGAGACAAGCTCCTCCTCCTCTCCGGCACGTCTAGAGAGAATGAACACAAATGATACCGGCGGTTTGACTCACAGAGTAAAGCGAGGCGAAAATTCACTCTTGGTGTGAACACAACGTAACACAAACAAACTAACTGATCGATGCAGCGGTAGAACAGCAACTCCTGTGTTCTGAGAGCTAAAATTACGTTTTTTGTGAATGGAGTCTGGTGGCTTTGAAGACAGCAATATAATGGCTGATATAAAGGGCTGTCTGACAGCGAGGTAAAGCAGTGAAAAAATTCTAAATATAGTGTACACTAATACTGATATAGATTCATTTAAGTGTCTAAAATGTGTTTAGCTACTGCCCCCTGTCCACAGCAGTACATTGCTTTGCTCTAAACTCCATTTACTGTAGGTAATACACCGACTATGGAGAAGTACCTCATGCTTCTAAACATCTGAACTACCCCTTTGAGTCATAAGTCATGTTTTCCTTGGTGTGCGTCTGATAAATGATTCCTGGCAGCAGCAGCAAACTCACTTTATCAGCTCTGTTATATAACACAGACTTCCAGCTGGTCACGTGTTCATTTGTCTGTTTTTGTGACCAAAGTAAATATTTCAACTGATAATCAACGCCGGTGTCGGCTTGTTTTCACAGTTTAACTTTAACCCCCTTAGTCCCGCGGTCCCAACTGACTTTACTGTGTTTCAGAGGCTCTAGTAAGGTTTAGAACTAGAGTGAAGATACTGGTATCATATGAAACTAAACTAGGGTCCCTTGACCTCTGACCTCAAGATATGTGAATGTGTGAGGGTTTTTGTCCGAAAAAAAAAGTAAAAAAAAACATTTTGAAGAATTTATTTATTTTTTTTTTTACTTTTTTTGGAACATTTTCCAGACTTTTTTTTTCGAAACTGTAGTTTTATATGATCCCAGTATCTTCACTCTAGCTTTAAAACTGAGCCCGCTACAACTTAAAAATCACAAGTTGCGTTAAAGAAATTAGTGGCATTAAAACGATGTTGCGTTAACACCTTGTTATCACGTTAACTTTGACAGCCCTAATTTTCTAGAAATAATGATAAATTGTGTTTAAATTTTGTTTTAACTTGTCTCTGTTTTCAGCCTACGTTGAACCGGACATCCAGTTCTGCCACCATGAAGAGGAGCGCTCCTCAGAAGAAAAAGAACCGGTCCAGAATCAGGACCTGCCTGATCCGTCCTGGAGGTCAGCAGATTGTTGGAAACATCCGTCAGAGAGCTCCGAGTCCAGCATCGTCTCGTTCACGCAGAGCAACGGGCCGTGTCACCTCCTGTCCAAGAACACCGACGCCATTGACTTCTTTAACCTGGTCTTCCCCACGGCACTCATGGAGCTGATCACCAACGAGACCAACGCCCACGTCAAGACCTGCCAGTTCCTGGGCTCCAGCTACCCAGATTGGGTCCCCGTCACCATCCACGAGATCAAAGGTTTCATCGGCCTGGTCATTCTGATGGGGATCCAGAACCTTCCCGACCCGTCACAGTACTGGTCCTGGAATCACTACGACAACAGCTACACCTTCTACCGCGCCATGAGCTTCAAACGCTTCAAGCAGATTGCCGCCAACATCCGCATGGGCAGCTTTGCCACAGATGAGTATCGCGGCACTAGCGACCCCAGCGACTCGCTGCACGTCTTCAGGCCGATGCTGAAGATCCTGGGCGGAGCGATGTGGAACGCCTACCGGCCGAACTGCTGCCTGTCCATCGACCGGGCGCTGCTGCCCGGTCTGGAGGAGGAGAGCCACGCCAAGGGGGGTCCAAAGACCCAGCCTCAGGTGTGGCTGCTCTGCGACTCCAAGTCCGGCTACTGCCACCGCTTCTTCATCCAGGTAGGGGAGAAGGTGGGCCAGGAGCCGGGCTTCACGGTGGTGCCGGAGCTGGTGAAGGACATGGAGGACAAACAACACCAACTTTATCTGGCTAGTTCGCTCACATCTGTCCCTCTCATGCAGAAGCTTCTAGACCAGGGCATCTACGCCTCCAGCTCCTTCCCTCCACCCAACCCCATCCTGCCCAGAGCGCTGTGGGACGAGGGCCGGCTGGACAAACCTGGGGACTTCCTGCAGAGACAGTTTGGCCCCCTGCTGGCCACCCGCTGGAGGGACACCAAAGAGATGGGCTGCCTGTCCACTAATGCAGCTCCGGGTGAACTGGACACTGTTTGGAGGAGGTCTCAGACCAAAGTGGGCGAACTGGACCCCATAAACCGTCCCATGGCATTCCGCCTCCTGCAGGAGAACATGCGAGGCGTTGACATCTGTAAACAGCTGCTGGCCTGCAACCCGCTGGGAGGAATCCCTCAGGACCGACACTGGCGAGGCCTCTTCTGGTTTCTGATCAACCTGAGCATCGTCAACGCCTTCATCGTGCTGCGGGAGAGCCGCAAAGAGAACCCACCCGTCTGGGTGCAAGACGGCCTCTTTACTCAGGTCAACTTCCGCAAGCGTTTGGGCAACCAGCTCGCCAAGTGTGCTCAGAAATACTTTGAGACCATGGAGATCGCCAGCGCCCGTGTGACGAGGGTGGAGGTGGCGAAGCAACCAGTCAACCAAAGACACAGGATGGGGAAGATCAGCAGCATCTCCAAGAGATGTAAGAGCTGCCATCTGAAGAACATCCGCCATGAAAGCGTGTACGGCTGCCTCGTCTGTAAAGCCAACCTGTGTAAACAGCCGAGCTGTTTCTGGGAATATCACGGCCTGTCGTCTCTAAACAAAGGTCAGTATTTATACAGGTGATTTCAAACTGTTAACACGGTTGTTTATTACTAATTTTATTGGTATAGAGAGGTGAAGTCCCGCCCCTTCCTGTAGACCACCATGGGACCTTATTTCAGAAAAAGTATTAACCGTAGTCAACGGAGAGAACTAAATATTTATTGATCCTGTTTGAATTGCTCCATGAATCACAAAGATGATGTTTGTACATTTAAAAGATAATTTATCAGGTCCAGAAAGTTGTTAAAACCGTTTTTTACCAATACCAGCAACGGGTCTGATACATCTTTCTGTTCCCGGCTGACAAAAAGACCAGGAGTAGCTGGATAAAACACATCAGGTCAGATAGCGGTTCATCTGTGACTGGAACATAGCGAAGTTAGCTAGCTAGCTAGTGTTGGTGACGTATGTTGTCCGAGACGAGAGATGTAGTTCACTGAGCGGTTTCACACTAAACTAAATGATACTACGACAAACTCAGACTTTCTGGACTTGAATAATTATGTTTTAAATGTTCAAACATCATCTGTGTGATTCATGGAGCAATTCAAACAGGATCAAATCTCTCCGTTGACTAGCGTTCATATTTTTTCTGAAATAAGGTCCCACGGTGGTCCACCGGAAGGGATGGGACTTCACCTCTCTGTAACTTTGCACAATTAAAAATGGATGTTTGATGTTTTTAACAGGATCAACAAGAGTTGGATTCCTCAAGGACAAAATAAGGTAATCTTTTCACAAAATGTATTCACATAACATTTATTTCTCTAACGTATTTGATTTCCTGTCCATTTTGGAACACTTGTTTTTGGGTGTAAGTATTACAGCTTTGGCTCTAATGATAACTTGAGTTGAAGAGTTGACGGAAACATGAGTAATGTTTTGTAACCCCGTGTCCTAACTGGGTGCGAGCATCAGACTATCGCGACTATCAGCTCTGTCCACACTGAATACGTTAAATATGCACTTCTGTTACGTCATGTAAGCAAGCCACGTACATATCAGCTGTGTGCTCCAGATCAGACAGGAGACGTAATCACTTTAAAGACGGGTTAGTAGTACTTGCTATCTACGTTTGTAGCCCACTTTTTAAACAGAAACACACGTTTTATACTGTGATATATATAGATACAGTAAACAGGGAGTTAAGCTGATTTTGCTGCTGACTCTCGCATCACATCCAATTAGGACACGGTGTTAGAAGTTGTTGCTGTGCTTCTATCTTGTCAATAATATTGACATTTGGTTCTCTGTAGTGGAGCGATCAAGGTGAAGGAGGTTGAGGACAGCGTGGACGGGGCGATGGCACCGGTGGAGGACCTGGACTTCTCTGACAATGAAAAACTGGATGATCTGGATGACGTTGATGAAGAGTCTGAAGATATTAAGGAAGATTTTATCAAAGAAGAAAAACATCCAAGTTCTGACCTGCCGTCAACAACGAACGGCCACGCCCAACCAGCAACCCTGTCGTCGGCCTCTAAAGAGCGTGATGATTACCTCACCGCCCGTAAGCTGAGGATCGCCCTGTTCGCTCTGTGTGACGGACTCAGCCAAGCCTCCAGAGTGTTTTCAACCGAGACACAGCTCATCCGGTCCTGCCTGGAGGAGGCCAGGAAGCGTTTGAAGCAGACGGACCAGGAACAGAAGGTGGACGCCGACGGCGGGGACCGCATGGTGGCGTGGGTGCTGTCCATGCGTGAGCAGCAGCTTCTGATCACAGAGAGCAACCTCTTCCACAAAGCCTCCACGCTGAAGAAGAAGGGAGGTTTCAGCGACTCGTTCCGCATCTCCTACGACTGGGCGGTGAGCTTCATGCTGCAGCATCGGCTGGGCGTTCGGAGCGTCGGCAGGGCGCCCACGCTGGCTCGCACTCTGCCGCTTTCCATGGAGGCCAAGATCAAGTCCTTCAGGGAGTTCACCCAGAAGGTCATCCAGGTCAACAAGCTGTCAGAAAGCACCGTGGCTACGATGGACGAGTTGTGTTTCTTTGTGGATTTGAGGTTGGTGCAGGACAAGTCTCGCCGTTCAGAGGCGCTGGAGCTCACCGGGTCTTTACCTCTGGTCACCGTGTACCTGACGGTGCTGGCCGATGGCACCATGTTGCCTTCCATGGTGCTGGCGAACAGGCAGCTGGCTGAGAAAGCCCTGCCAGACTTCATCCTGCTTGAGTCCGGCCAAGAGAGTCTGTTAGTGGAAGAAGCCTTGGATATCTGGACTAACAAGGTCTGGCTACCGCATGTGTCCGGTCCGGCTCAGCTCAGTAAATCACTGCTGATCCTGGACCGACACCGGGAACACATGGGAGATTCGTTCCTTTCCTCCATCAGTGGATCGGGTACCCTCCCGGCTGTGATTCCTGCAGGCTGCTCCTTCCGTCTTCAGCCCCTGGAGATTTGCGTGAAGCCGGTTCTGCAGCGCTTCCTACAGTCACGCTGGGCGAAGTTCGCCGCCGGAAACCCGAAGGAGTTGGAGGAGACGTCGCCCCACCAGCTCCAAGCAAACGTCGCCCAGTTGCTGGTCGACTGGCTGGTTGAGGCCCTGACACAGCTCAACAAACTCCCACAGCTTTGGAAGAAGTCGTTCCACCTGACGGGCCTTCTGTCGGGGCGGAAAGAGGAGGACCAGGAGGTGGAGGTGGAGAAGGAGGAGACAATGAGTCAGAAACCAGAGGAGATCCAGTTGGACCTCCTCAAGACCCTTACAGAGATCCTGCTGGGGGCTGAAGCTTTGGAGGCCGATTCTCCGGAGCAGCTGGAGCTGGAAGACCAAGAGTACACCCAGGAGGAACAAGAACAAGGAGAAGGACAGGAGGCATCAGAGGAGCAACAGGAGGACCAAGAAGGAGAAGGAAAGGAGGTGAAAGAGGACAGGAAGGAGATGGAGGAGGAAGGGAAGGAAACAAAGGAGGAGGGTCAGCCGGAGGACACAGAACAAGAAGGAAAGGACACAATCAGAGGTGTGGAAGACAGGAAGGAGACAGATGAGGACAAGAAAGAGGAGGTGAAGAAGCTAGAGGAGGACAGCGAGGAGGAAGGAAAGGAGACAGAGGAGGACAGGAAGGAGGTGAGCAAGGAGAGACGAGAGACCAGGATAGTGATAGGAGAGGAGGTCGGTGATGAGTGGAAGATAACGGTGAAGAGCAGGACTGAAGGCGTAGAGGCTGACGGAGAGGAGGACGACAGGATGGACGAAAGCTAAAGTTGTCTGATGGGACGTTTACCGCCGGATATCATCCCTGTAATTTACTGAAACCACAGAAAGTTTTGGCAGCGAAGCGAAGTCGAGCTAAGATGAGACAAGCAGGTTGCAACCAGCCCAGGTGAGCTGTTGAGTTTTACCCAAATATGATATCTACTTTATTCTCGGGGGCGTTAGTGTAGAAATGATTATGGGCGTAACTTCCGGTGAGGTACTGTGGAAGTAATACAGTCGCTCTAGGAGAGAGGATTAGTGTATCGTTACCATGGAAAACCCCGGTTCAGGTTCAGTGACACGACGCACCGAAAGTTACGCCCATAGTTCACGCAAGGCATCATTGAATAAGGAGGATATGAATGAATAAGTTGTACTTCATGATCCGGTCCAGATATGATAACGCACCAGAACGGAGCTCAGTGAATCTGCTGTTGTGTAAAGACTGTAATGATTTTTTATTTGTAGAGACGTTGGAGGGTTTCCTGTTCACTTCAATACAGCGGTGTTGGTTGCTGCTAGTTTATGACGTTTATCATGTGGCACATTCACAGAAACCAGCCGGGCTAAAAGCCATGAACGCACCACATGATGTAAATTATATACAGCAATTATAACCCTGATTGTGTCACAACAACAAGTGTTCGGTTATGTTTTAATAAATGAAAAATATGGACATCATTGTGTCATCATTCATTCAGACAGAAGCGACTCTTCAGTGGAAGCAGAAACCAGTAGAGTGAGATTCCTCCGTGATGGAATTAGGGATGTCACAAGAACCAATACTTTGGTACCAAGTTGATGCCAAAATTCTCAAAAAGTGACGGTACTCTTTTTCTACATTACCGACGGTACCGTACGATGCCTGTAATGGTCATTGGTAGTGATGTGACAGTGAGGAAAATGTTCCCACCGGTTAATAAACTTGTGACACCAGTGTTACCGATTACACCAGACATTTTACAAGAAAGATTACGGTCAACATGTGCAGAGCGCTGACTCTGATCTTTACCGTCGGGTGGTGGTGTGTCTGGCCTCTCCGGTAGTGCTTTTGCTGCAGGGCTCCGCTGCTGGGGTCTACCTGGTGCTGCTGCGCCGTGCACACCTGCTGTGACAGCTCCATCCGCCTCGCGGCGATTACCTCATTAACGTTATGGTTCCCTTATAGCATTGGGATTAAATGTGAAATATTGCCAAATAGGTGCGTTTGCTTTTCACTTTGACAACAAATCCTCTGCCTCATGCTCCTACTACTCTGAGCTGACGGACCAGATGCGTTCATGGTCAGTATGTAGTGTCCGTCGTCTGGCTATCAATTGATAACATGCCGCTGATACGCCAAAATTAACAAAATGGGTCAGTTATTTGTATTTATTACTTAAAGGCTACATGCCTCTGTTTTTCGTAATGGTCAGATGTTTTTAATAAAAGAGTGCGTGTTGAATTACATGGGATTTATTTGTGTTTTGTTTTTTGTTTTTACGATGGTATCAAATTTGGTACCGAGGATCGTGGAAATTCACTGATATTGGCATCGACTACTAGATTTCTGGTATCGTGACATTCCTAGATGGGATTATCATCAGTTTATCTGGAAACATCACATCCGTCGTCACATCTATCATCTAATCCTTCATCTCATGTATCATCTAAACCTTCGCCTCCGTCTGACAAATGAACCTGAGACACAGTGAATCCAGTTTATCTGAGGTCACATCCCCCATGTTTGTCTCCACGTCTACGCTCAACGTATGCTCATACAACGGTTCGGATGGTAGCTTACGAAAAGTTATTTCTTGTTTTTCGTGCATTTTCCTACAAATGTCCAGCAACACATGTCAATTGTCACTCCAGTTTTTTCAAAATATACTTCCGTCTTCACAGGAAACTACTTAGTTCGGTTTCGGAAAAGATGTTGGTTTGGGCTAAAACAACACCAGAAGTGGCGTAACTTATGTATGTATTTTTGGGGAATCTTTTGGAGAGCTCTCTGGTGGCCCAGGTTATGAGACAGTGGGTGGGGCTCCACAGGTGGGACCAGGAGCAACGTGAACTCTGTAGGAGCATCAACAACATTTTGCTGATTCACGTCTCCCATCTCATACCTTTATAGAGACTTTGAGTGTATCTCGAGGATATGATGTCTTGTTCTGTGTCTCACTTTTGGTACAATGCATCCATCCAGTTTGGAAACACTTTTTGGCGTGCTGTTCGGCGGTGGGACCCCCTGGCAGGCGGTGCCCAGGGGCCACTTAACTTCTTTTCAGCCAGTCAGCAGGATTCAGGCTCAGCTGGGAGACGTGAGCGTCCCTCACGGCCTTCACCTTCGCTGGTTACTAATGATGGAGCTCCTCCTCATAGAACTGGAGTTACATCCAGGTAACACACTCTTCTCACACAGATTCAATCCAACATGAAACAAACTATTATTATTATTATTATTATTATTATTAATAGTAGTAGTAGTAGTAGTAGTAGTAGTAGTAGTAGTAGTAATAATAATAATAATAATATTTTTTATTATTTTAAAATAATAACTTATTATTATTATTATTATTATTATTCAATCCAACATGAAACAAACAATAAAAGTTAAAATTTCTGTAGTTGTCCAAAATCTAATTCTGTAAAATAAGACAGTGATTTGTTAAAGTACAAAGTTAAAAAGTTTTTATTATTGGTATAAAAGTAGAGCAACACATAATTCACCTCAAGGTCAAACAATCATTAACACACCAGAGGCCTGTACTACGAAGCGAGTTCAACATCTCCAGGGTATCTTCTCGTTATCTGGCTTCACTTAACCTAACAAACGAGATCTCGCTAAACTGTACTACGAAGCTGGTTATCAACTCGGTAAATCAAACCAGGGTTTCTCAATCTGGCTGTGAGCGCGTTCACGTGAACGAGGAGGTGTTTGCAGCATCTGACCAATCACAGACATGAACACGACTACTGATAGACAGGCTGAGCGGCACATTTAACAAAGAGTAAACTATATTAGACAAATACGAAGAAATTAAACACTTAATCCAGACGAAAAGTAACACAGTTGAAGCTGCTAAATGCAGGAAGAACAGCTGAAAAAAGAAAAAACTCCGGATGTGTGAATGCGTAAATTAACAGATTTATTAATTTAATGGAACACTCAAAAGTAAAGTATTCTTGTCTAAATATAAACAATGTTTACGAGACTATTAGAAACGTGAAATACACCTCTTTTTATCCTATGTGAATACTTTGGCGTCTAAGAGTATTTAAACATCCTTTCACCTTCGTCTCCCCTCGCTGATGGTGTGAAACGGACTCAAGAGCAAGTTAAAAAAATAAATATAAAACATAATTCAAAGCAGTAAACACCCACAGCATAAAGTCAGCTGTCCTTCTTGTATTTGTCAGTTTAAACTGTGTTGTTTTTAGTCTGGATTATGACTTAAATTTCTTCATATGTGTGTAATATTATCATACAATCACCGCACTGAGCTCTGATTGGCCAGTAGGAGGTGTTTCTATACGAGTTGATCTCTTATCTGGAACATAACCTGCTCCGGAGCAGGTTAGCCGTTCAGCATAAGATATCATGGAGATATACCCCGATCAGAAGTGAACCAGTTTCGTAATACCGAAAACCCAGAGTTAACCCTGAAGTTACCTCGATAACGCAAAATCCTGCTTCGTAGTACAGGCCTCTGTAACCTGTAACCTCACTGAGTGAACTCTGGGTCATGACCAGGAACTAAACAGTTAACCACATTTGAAAGATAAAAGGCAGAAAATAAACAATAAATAAGTAAATAAAGTTAAAAAAATAAAAAATTTGAATGAACTGAAATTAAACTGAAAAATTAGCTTCTAATTAAATGAATAAAAAAGGTGACAAAATGTTAAATTAAATGAATTTTTGTTATATATAACTCTTGTTAATGTTGTTAAAGTTCATTCAGAATCTCATTAAGAATTTGAGTGATTTTACAACCTGATCATTGTGTTTCTGGGCTTTAGAGGGTTAACATGAGGTTGTTTGACTGGCATGTAAGCCCCACCCCTCTCCTCTGATTGGCTCCTCCCTCACAGTTTAGTTCACAGTGGACCTGATCCCAGAGAGTCCAGACCAGTTGCCAGTAGGACCTGCAGGATCTGATCAGACCAGGAACTCCAAAATGGGTGAGCTGAACTCTCCTTAATCATCCCTCCATCACTCACTCATTCACTCATTCACTCACTGCTCAGCTGCTTAAATCACATATTTTTCTCATGAAATCTGGTTGGAGCAGAGCAGCAGCTCAGGCTGTGCTGGTGAACTTTGCACTGTTTCCTGTCGTTCACTGAAAAGATCTTTTCTGCAGCTGCAGAGTCTCACTTCACTGCAGCTCAGGGGGGAATTAAAGGTGCAGTCCGTCAAAGCTACTTCATACAAAGTCACTTAAAGTTTTTAAACTCTGCAGCTGCTTGTGTGTTTCATCATTGATCCACTTTGTCTTTGTTTATTTTAGAAACTAAGAAGAAGTTTCCTGCAAAGTTTTCTGAACATTTCACACAAACGTATTTGCAGAAAAGCTCCATTTTAACCAACTAAATATTGATAGTTTAATCATTGATTATTGGAGACTTCACTCTTCATGTTGAGTTTTACAACCTGCATTCAGACCTGATCTGATAATTAAATTGAATTTGATTTTAATAGTTCAGGTGGGCTCGGTGTATTTCCTGCACTAACATTATGCCGCAGTTTAATATACTCAAACTTCTTATTACTTTCATCTTCACTGTTAAAACTCATCAAATATGAGATTAAAGTTCAAACATTTGAGTCTTATATGAGACACTTTTGTTCTCAGCAGGTTAATAAATAATCCTGATAATAAAGTTAGTTATGAAGTTACAGGCTGCTTCAAACAGTGAAATAAAGATGAAAACATGTCAGGAGAACAAGACAATAAAAAGAGTAAAAAAAACCAATAAAAACTGACGGCGTGTCAGAACTAAAAGATTTAGAGAAGTGAATTAAAAGAGACAATAAACCTACATGGACGCCGTGGAGGATCATAAGAGTTTCATTGTTTCTTCCTTTTAAAACCGTTTCCTGTTCACCCTCTGACTCTCAAATATCCAACTGTCCTTCAACACAGCTTTAGGAAGAGTTTTCAAAAATAAAAGTTTTTTTTTATAGAAATGAACTAAACCCAACCAGACTGGGTCCACACCCAGTACATGTCTGGACCATGTTCGGTCTGTTTGGGAATTTGTGGCTAAATAGTTCCATTAATAGTCGGTGGTCATGTCTATAATGTTAAATCCAGCGCTACATGTCCGGCGAGGACACTTGGGGACGCCATGCTAAAGAACTTATATTAATAAGTAGTGAAAGTCAATAGTTTGTTCCATTGCAACATCAACGCCCAGCAGCAGAGCTACACTTACGTCATTTTGGACTGAAAGCAACTATCAGTAAAACATCCTCCTAAGTGCCTGCTGGATTTGCTTCACTCACCATCCAAAGGAAAACACTGGTAATCTACTGAGTGGCTGGTAGGTTTTAGAGTCCATCAGCCACAGAGGCAGGTAGTCCAACACTGGACTTGGCTGAAAATCGATAATTTTCTCTCGATTAATCAACGGATGATTGGAGCTCAAAAAGCTGCAGAAAAACAGCGTCCTGTTCCTTTAACAGTGTGTGTGCGTGTGTGTGTGTTATATAACACTGCTGGAGGTCATATTAGTTCACATGAATCCACTGCAGAGAGTCTGAACATCTTGAATCATAGCAAACCCTTTACTTGATGTACCATGTTGTATTATGTGATTTTATATATGATGTTGTATTATGTATTTTGAGGGATAAGGTCTGCAAATTAGCTTGAAGTCATGCATACATTACATCGGTTGCACTTTAATTAAGTGTAACAATGCCTACATGTATTGTCCCTTTCAATAAATAAATAAAAAATGGATTTTAGACACCAAATAAATCAATATCAATTGATGTATATGCTATATTTAGAATATTTTCACTCACCATCAGACAGCTCTTTCTGGCAGGGAACTGAAGCCATTATATCGCTCTCTTCAAAGCCACAAGACTCCATTCACAAAAACAGTCATTTTACCTCTCGGAACACGGGAGTTGCTGGTCTACCACTGCATTGATCGGTTCGTTTATTTGAATTATTGTGTGACTTTGGTGTTTTAAAGGGTTAGTTCGGATTCACCAGTCACACAATTACACAAACTAACTAATCGCTGCATGCAGCGGTAGACCAGCAACTCCCCTGTTCTGAGAGGTAAAATTAATGTTTTGGTGAATGGAGTCTGGTGACTTTGAAAAGAGAGATATAACGGCTTCAGTTAACCATCAGAAAGGGCTGTCTGATGGCGAGGTAAAGCGGCTGTGGACGGGAGCAGATTGTAATGTACGATGTTGTATTATGTATTTTTTGTTTTTTTATGGACAGCCTAACCAGGGATAAGGTCTGCAAATTAGCTAGAAGTCCTATATACATTTAATTCGTTGCACTTTAAGTGTAACAATGCCTAAATGTATTGTCCCTGTCAAATAAATTGGTAAATAAAATAAATTATATATATATATAATATTAGTTTTTATCATCATGTGGATCAGCTGAGGATCAGTTTCAGGTCTGGGTCAGCTCAGTTTGGTTTGTGGGCTCAGTCAAGGGTTGCAATAAAAAGAGGATATTTCTGGTCCTTTTCCAGCAGTGAGCTGATAAATCTGTGCCAGTCTGATAGTGGATCTCTGATGTTGATAAAATAAGATAACGACACGTCGGCTGATTCTTATAATCTCCTCCCGCCTACTTTTCAGATTTTCATTCGTTTCTAAAAACAAACAAAGTAGAAACACGGTTCTTTAATAAACTTGTGTACTTTTACACGTGTATGAGTATAACACCTGGTCACATGATTTATTGTGAAGGCCAAACATCAACAACATAATTATTATAATCAGTGTTGCGTAGCTTGTTTTGTGGTTTGAATCAAGTGAGTCAGAAACTGAATGATGAGTATAAATAACTTAAACTGACAGAACCAGTTTGTTTGTTTCTTCATACTTTTAATGCTCCACATTTCAGCTGCGGTTACTGTTTACTGTACAGATTCATTCCTTTAACCCTCTGAGACCAGCAATAGACCAGTTTCAGTATTTTTTAGGAAGGTACAGGGGGAGATAGGTCAACAGTAGAAGTCACATAGAAGTGGTGTACATCAGCACTGTGTCAAGTTCTTCTAGTCATAAATCAGAAATAAACATTAATTAATTAAAATAAATTAATTGTAAAACTGTATATGGGTTTAGAAAATTATGATAGAAGTATATGATGGACATCCCCATGCTCTATTATGTCTCATAAGTTGTTGCAGCAATTTTGGGGTTGATGATGATGATAATAATAATATGCTCTATGGGGAGAGAGTTCTAGAGGGTGGGGGGGCTGTCACACTGAAAGCTCTGTCCATAAAAGTTCGCAGGTCTGTGTGGGGGATGGAGAGCTGACCCGTGCCTGAGGATCTCAGGTTCTGGGACTGTGTGTATGGGTGGAGGAGGTCAGATAGGTACTGAGGAGCCAGGGCATTGAGGGATTTGTAGGTGAGGAGGAGGATTTTGTAGGTGATGCAGGACTTGACCGGGAGCCAGTGGAGGTGGATCAGGGTGGGGGTGATGTGCTGCCAGGGCTTAGTACGGGTGAGAACCCTGGCAGCTGAGTTTTGCACATACTGGAGCCTGTCCAGGGCTTTGCTGGGAACCCCGGACATAACTCCATTGCAGTAGTCCAAACGGCAGGTGACAAAGACATGGATGAGGGTTTCTGCCAAGGAGTCAGAGAGTGATTGCTGGAGTCAAGACTCGAGAGATGTTTCTTAGGTGGAAGAAAGCGGATTTGGTGATGGACTTGATGTGCGACTGGAATGAGAGAGTCGGGTCCAGGATGACACCCATGTTGCGGACTTCCGAGGATGGGGAGAAAGAGCAGCCATCGACGTCCAGATGCAGATCTCCAACCTTCCGGAGCAGGGCCTTGGGAGCCACAACCATGAGCTCTGTTTTGTTGCTGTTGAGTTTAAGGAAGTTAGATGACATCCAGATTTTTATTTCATGCAGGCAGTTTACAAGTGACTTTGGGGGTAGCTGGGTGGATGGTTTGGTGCTAAGATACAGTTGTGTGTCGTCAGCATATGAGTGAAAGCTGAGACCGTGGTGGCGGATGATCTGACCAAGGGGGAGGATGTAGATGGTGAAGAGGAGGGGTCCCAGCACAGAGCCTTGTGGCACACCGTGGATGACTGGGGCCGGGGTGGAACTGGATTCTCTGATGGTAACAAACTGTTTTCTGTTTGTGAGGTAGGACTGAAACCAGGAGAGAGCTGAACCGGTGAGGCCAAGGTAGTCAGATAGGCAGGTGAGGAAGATGGTGTGAGAGACTGTGTCAAAGGCGGCTGAGAGGTCCAGGAGGATGAGGATGCTGATGTGACCAGAATCAGCAGCGATGACAAGGTTATTTGTGATTTTGATGAGGGTGGTCTCCGTGCTGTGGTGTGGTCTGAAGCCAGATTGAAAGGTTTCATAGAGCTCATGGTTGGACATATGTTGATGGAGTTGGATGGCCACTGCTCTTTCCAGGATTTTGCTCAGGAAAGGAAGGTTGGAGATCGGTCGGTAGTTGTTGCAGTCATCCCGGTCCAGACCGGTCTTTTTGAGGATGGGAGTGACTGGGGCCATCTTGAGGCTGTATGGTACCAAACCAGATGCCAAGGAGGAGTTGATGATGATGTTCACCATAATGGGGCACAGGGCAGGTAGGCAAGACTTGACCAAGGCTGTGGGCATGGTGTCCAGAGAACAGGTGGAGGCTTTGGCCTTAGTGACCAACTTGGCGACCTGAGGAGCACATACAGGGGAGAAGGAGGAGAGGGAGCACTGAGGCAGGCGAACAGACAAGGGATGGATGGAGTCAACTTTATCCTGGAAAAAGTCCAGGAACTTAGAGCAGAGGTCGGGAGCACCTGAGGGGAGGGGGGCATCAAGGGGGCGAAGTTGCCGGTTGATGGTGGTAAACAGCATTCTTGGGTGGTTTTGTTGGCTGCTAATGAGGGTGGAGCAGTACTGTGTTTTGGTCTGGGAGAGAGCTACTTTATAGGCCCTCACATGATCTTTATAGGCCTCAAGGTGGACAGTGAGGCCAGATCAGTCAAGGCTGCCGGATATAGTGCCGTTGTAGTGGGCCACCAAAGCAGAGGTGTCGGGGGGGATCTGAGGCCAGATGGGTCACTATCAGGTTGTTCAGAGCTGGTGTACTCACTGTCTTGATGTTCCTGTATGTGATGTTTGTGCACTGCCTGGGCAGGGTGACAGGAACAGTGCAGAGGACAGCGAGATGGTCTGACACCGCTAGATCCAGGCACTGCAGATGGGGGGGAGTTGTGCCAGTGGAGCACACCAGATCCAGCGTGTGGCCTTTAGTGTGAGTGGGACCTTTAACATGCTGTGTGATGTTGAAACAGTCCAGCAGTGACAAGAATTCAGTGGCAAACGAGCAGCTGGTGGAGTCCACATGAATTTTGAAGTCACCGAGCAGGAGTGTAGATGGAGACATGGAGCAGACAGAGGTGAGAAGCAGCTCAGACATGAAGGTAGTGGAGGCTTTAGGGGGGCGGTAGATGAGGACAACCTGGAGTTGTGTAGACCCAACCATCTGTTACACAGATTTGATAATAAATTTAACCATTTTTTACCACTTGAGAGTTGATAAAAATGAGCAATAATCTCTCCAAAATACTAAAGAATAATTTGTCACATAATTTCCGTACTTAAGTTACACCATTTCCAGCGTTATTTTAACTCAAATTGCGATCTTTTCCTAAAGATAACTAAGTAGTTTTTGTCACCTAACTTCCGTACTAAAGTTACGTCACTACCAGTGTTATTTTAATCCAAACCGCGATCCTACCCTAAACCGAACTAAGTAGTTTTATTTTGAAAAAACTGGAGTGGAAATTGAAATGTGCATTTAGCTCAAAGCACCGCTGTGTTGAAGTGCAGAGCTTCTAGCATGGCTGTAGACTTGTTAATATTTTGCTTATTAAAATGCTTCATGCTTCATGTGGTGTTGTTGCTGCAAAGTGAGATTTGTTTTCATCATGGAGTGTAAAAGATTCAATTACAGGTGTAATTAGGAACCTCCCGACTCTAGATCACTGAAATCACTTATAAAACACTCCTGCTGTGTATAAAACAAACACTCCTGTTCCTGCTGTGTATAAAACAAAAACTCCTGCTGTGTATAAAACAAAAACTCCTGCTGTGTATAAAACAAACACTCCTGCTGTGTATAAAACAAACACGCCTGCTGTGTATAAAACAAACACTCCCATGGCTAAAACAAACACTCCTGCTCCAGATGTGCATAAAACAAGTACTCCTGTGTATAAAACAAACATTCCTGCTCCGTCTATGTATAAAACAAGTACTCCCTTGTATAAAACAAACACACCGGCTTTGTATAAAACAAGTACTCCCTTGTATAAAACAAACACACCGGCTTTGTATAAAACAAGTACTCCCGTGTATAAAACAAACACTCCTGCTCCGGCTGTGTATAAAACAAACACTCCTGCTCCGGATTTGTATAAAACAAGTACTCCCGTGTATAAAACAAACACTCCTGCTCCGGCTGTGAATAAAACAAGTTCTCCCGGCTGTGAATAAAACAAACACTCCTGCTCCGGCTGTGAATAAAACAAGTTCTCCCGGCTGTGAATAAAACAAACACTCCTGCTCTGGCTGTGTATGAAACAAACACTCCTGCTCCGGCTGTGAATAAAACAAACACTCCTGCTCCGGCTGTGAATAAAACAAGTTCTCCCGGCTGTGTATAAAACAAACACTCCTGCTCTGGCTGTGTATGAAACAAACACTCCTGCTCCACTGTGTATTAAACAAGTACTCCTGTATATAAAACCAGTACTGCCGAGTATAAAACAAGTACTCCCGTGTATAAATCAAACACTCCTGCGGTGTATAAAACAAGCACTCCTGTATGTAAAACGAAAGTTATGAATGTAACTACGGTTCTATGAATCCTGGATGACCGCCAGAGGCAGTGCTTCAACACTGAATATCTTCATCTTGCACATGCGGAGGTTGAGTATTAATATCAACAAAGTCACTTGTGACCTCGGATGACCCTATTTAGGTATAAGTTCTGGTGTTATCCACGAGAACAGTCCTACAGAATCCTTTCGCGGGATCAAGAGATTCTGAGTGACTAAGAACTCTGGCGGTCATCCAGGATTCATAGAACCGTAGTTACATTCGTCAGAGGCAGTGCTTCAACCCTGGATGACTTATAACAACAGAGTCACGAAGAATCCTCGAGTACATACCTCATAAAGATGAAGCAGAGGAACTCGGTTGAAGGACCACGCCCAATGGATGGGGGGTGGCCACATTGACTCTATAGTATCTGAAGAATGTGCTCGGTGACGTCCATGAGGCCGCGGCACATATGTCCTCCAAGGGGACCCCTCTCAGGGTTGCCCATGATGTGGAAACACTCCTGGTAGAGTGGCACCTTACTGCGGATGGAGGAGAACGGTCATTCACCCTGTATGCATGGGCAATGACTTCCACGATTCAGTGGGACAGGCGCTGCTTTGAGAGAGCACAGCCCTTCTTGGGACCACCATAACAGATAAAGAGTTGCTCTGACCGCCGTATGCACGCGGTGGCTTCTACATAGGCTGTTAAGGGCCCGCACTGGGCATAACAGCCTTGCCCTCTCCTCCACATCTCCTCTTGGGGGTTCAAACTGGGCAAGCCATACCAATAAAGGTTATGCTCTGAGAGGGGTTCAGAGAGCTCTTCTCCAAGTTCACCCTGAGACCCAGCTGGGCCATGTGAGAGAGAAGGAGGGCCGTGTCCCAGGCTGCCTGAAGCAGGGATGGTGCACAGATCAGCCAATCGTCTAGATACGGCAGGATCTTCATGCCGCGTGACTGCAGGGGCGAGAGGGCTGCATGCCACGTGGGGACAGGGAGAGTCCAAATGGAAGCACCCTGAACTGAAAATGACGGTTTTGGAAAGCAAAACGAAGAAACCTCCTGTGATGAGGCACAATGGGAAAATGCAAATAAGCATCCTTCAAGTCGACAGATGTGAACCATTACCACCTGGTGACGGCACGAAGAACGTCCGCTGTGCTCAGCATATGGAATGGCAAGACTTTCAGGAACTTGTTGAGTCCCCTCAAGTCTAGGACTGGGCAAAGTCCACCGCCCTTCTTCTTGACGAGAAAATAAATTGAGTAAAACCCCCCAGGCTGTGACAGGGGGTCCACAGGCTCGATTGCGCCCTTGGCCAGAAGTGCGGATAACTACTGGTTCAGGGCTAGGACTTTTGCCGGGTCGTTGATGATGGTCATTGTGACCCGGCTGGAAGATGGGGGCCAGCATCGGAATTGAAGTTTGTATCCCTGGGTTAAGGTGGACACCACCCAGGGGCCTGAGGCGTGAGCTGCCCAGCAGCTAAGCAGCTAAGCTGCTGCTGGGAGAAATAACCGACAGCCGGCCCCGGGGGCTCAGTTACGGGCCCCCCGGCCTCTGAAGGCTCTGCCGGGGCGGCAGTTAGGCTCCACGGCCTGGGGTTGCCTGGAGGGCAAATGGGCGGGGTCGCTACGGTAGCGGAGCAGCCTCTCAGTGGAGCGCTGAGGTCCATGGTGGCCACTGGGCTGAGCCGGTGGCCGGGAGCAGCCTCGGGGGGCAGATACGGAGCCCCTAGGCCTGGTGGGGGGGGGGCATGTCCCTGCAAAGACCAGAGAACTGCCGCCTGGTCTGGTCAGCTTGGAGAGTCTGCTCAAGTACCTGTAGGGCAGCTGTCCCGAACAGCCCTGGTTCCACTGGAACAGTACGGAGGGTCCTCCGACATGTCTCAGACAAGGGCAACTGCGCCAGCCAAACCTGGCGACGAGTCTGAACCAGAGTGGACATCAGACGTCCAAGTTCCCTCGACATCAGGGCAAACGCCTGCAATGACGTGTCACTGAGGCTGGTGGAGGAAACGTCGGGAGCAGCCCGCTGCAGAGAGGGTGAGAGGGCAAGCATGAGGTGAGAGAGGGAGTTGCCGATGCGAGCCGCTGTACCATAGGCTTTCAAGAGGAGGTCGTCTGTGACCCGACATTGGGGTCAAGGGCACCCGGCCTCTGGTCTCAGAGACTCGTCAGGGGAGACTATGAGGAAAGCACCATGGAACTGTCTCCCACCCCATCCGAAGAACTACGGGCCGAGGACCGGGCACTCCGCTGACTGAAAAAAACATGCAGGAAACAGTCTATGTAGTGACAGGGGAGCGAGGACACTCTCTTCACTAGCACAGTAACTGTCAATATCTGAGTCCACCAGATTAGCCGAAGACGAACATATTCAGTGTTGAAGCACTGCCTCTGGCGATCATTAAGGATGAAATAAAACAAGTACTCCCATGTATAAAACAAGCACTCCTGCTCCTACTGTGTATAAAACAAACACTCCTGCAGTAATAACGGTGTCGGGGTGTTTTTATGACCTTTCACGTGTTGTTGTGTTTTCAGGATGTCGACTGGGAAACCACAGACCGCTGGACACCATGAAGGGTCTGTCTGTCTATATATGTGTGTATGCAATGCATATATATATATACACTGCGTCCCGCGTCCGCGTCCCGATTATATATTTATATATTATATATATATACCACGTCACGATTATTTATATATATAATCGGGACGCGGTGGCAGCAGGCTAAACAAGCTAGTCCCTGACAGACGTCCCTCTGTCCACCAACATTTCCCAGGATATTGTGGCGTTCCCAGTCCAGCGTGTTCTGGGTCTACCCCGGGGCCTCTTACCAGTTGGACGTACCCAGAAAACCTCCAAAGGGAGGTGTCCAGGAGGATCCTGATCAGATGTTGAACCACCTCAGCTGGTCCCTTTAGAGGTGAAGGAGCAGCATTTCTACTCAAAGCTCCCTCCGGATGTCTGAGCTCCTCACCCTATCTCTAAGGCTGGGCCCAGCCACCCTACGAAGGAAACTCGTTTCAGCCGCTTGTATCCGCGATCTCATTCTTTTAGTCACTACCCAAAGCTCATGACTATAGGTGAGTGTTGGAACGTAGATGGACCGGTAAATCAACTCCCTCTGAACCACAAAGGTTCGGTACAATGCTGCACCGATCTGCCTGTCAATCCAATGCTCCATTTTACCCTCACTGGTGTCCAAGACCCAGAGATACTGAACTCCTTCACTTGGGGCAAAGACTCACTCCCAACCCGGAGGGTGCAATGCACCGTTTTCCAGCAGAGAACCATGGCCTCAGACTTGGAGGTGCTGACTCTTGTCCTGACTGCTTCACCCCAGTGCGTTCTGGAGATCACGTTCTGATGAAGCAAACAGTACCATATCATCTGCAAAAAGCAGAAATGCAATTCTGAGGTCCCCAAACCAGACACTCTGCTCCCTCCGGCTGCACCTTGAGCTCCTGTCCATGGAAATCACAAACAGGATCGGTGACGAGGGACAACCCTGGCGGAGGCCAACACCCACCAGAAATGTGTTTGACTTCCTGCCGAGAATACAAACCGAATGGCTCATAGCAACGCCCCCGGTACCTCCAGAGGAGCCCTCGGGGGACACGGCCGTAAGCCTTCTCTAAGTCCAGAACAGAATCTGCATCGCACCGGATCCTCGGAGCACCCTGAGATAAATGTTCCCGGAGAGGCTGAACAGTGCGATGCCCCGATTACTAGAGCACACCCTCTGGTCCCCTTTTTAAAAACGGGCGTTAGCATGTTAGCATTTTGCTCAAAGCACCGCTGTGTTGAAGTGCAGAGCTTCTAGCATGGCTGTAGACTTGTTAGTATTGTGGTTATTAAAATGCTTCATGCTTCATGTTGTGTTGTTGCTGCAGAGTGAGATTTGTTTTCATCATGGAGTGTAAATGATTTAATTACAGGTGTAATTGGGAACCTTCCGACTCACTTATCAAACACTCCTGCTGTGTATAAAACAAACACTCCAGTGGAGCTCTGACGCACTGTTTCCCAGAATGCATCACTGTGACCTGTGACCTCTGTGACGTCTCCTGTAGTAACAGAATTGAGGTGGTTTCATGACCTTTCATGTGTTTTCTCAGCCAGCTGTACAGGATGTGGACCAGGATACCGCAGCCCACTGGACGCCATGAAAGGTGAGTCTGTCTGACGGACTTCAACATGTGTATATACAACATATATATGTATATTTATATATACCGTGTATATATACTGGAAAAACAAAGTTCGGAAACTTGTGTTTGGTGTATTATTTCTCTGTTGTTACAATGTTAATGGTCATTGTATTTTACATCGTTGGAAAGCCTGTTTATTTACCTTCGCAATGATGTCCAACTTGTAAGGATCATGCATTTGTGGGATGAGCAGCACAGCTGATTATGTGGGTAGCGCCCAAGAAAAATTTGCCAAAATGCTCCGTCAATGGTAAACAGTGTATTCTCATAAGGCTACCAGGAAGCATGCAATGACTGCCCTTCACCGTCAGGCCCGTTGGCGCTGGTGTCGACAACACAGACAATGGAACCTGAACATGTGGGGGAATGTCATGTTCAGTGATGAGTCCAGGTTCTGTCTGCCAAAGTTGGATAGCAGGGTCAAAGTATGGAGACGACGCAGAGAACGCTATGCTGATTGTTGAACCGATCCAGTAACAGCTTTTTGGTGGGGGTAGTGTCATGGTGTGGGGCGGCATCTCCCTCACTGGTAAAACAAGGCTTGTCATCATTGAAGGCCATCTCAATGCAGTGAGATATCAGGATGAGATTCTGCAGCCAGTGGTGATCCCATATCTCCACAATCTGGGACCTAACTTCATCCTCCAAGAAACAACGCTCGCCCCCACAGAGCCAGGGTTGTCACAGACTACCTCCACAATGTGGGAGTAGAGAGAATGGAACGGCCTGCCAAGAGTCCAGTCCTCAACCCAATTCAACACTTGTGGGATCAGCTTGGGCGTGCTGTACGTGTTAGAGTGACCAACACAACCACGCTGGCTGACCTGCAACCAATCCTGGTTGAGGAATGGAACGCCATCCCACAGCAACGTGTGACCAGGTTGGTGACCAGCATGAGGAGGAGGTGCCAGGCTGTTGTGGCTGCGTATGGATCTTCCACCGCTACTGAGGCTCCTGACGGTGTATTAAATGAATAAAGTGTAAAATAGCCAATATGTCTTGTTTGTTCCTTGTTACTGATAGAGAGTTCAATCATCCAA
>CAKAOI010038198.1:0-33223 GCA_916701655.1 Sebastiscus albofasciatus
TTGAAAATGTCCTATCAAAGCCGTCTGTCCTCTTAGCCACCAATCCCAGGCCAGATGGAATATATACAGTTATTTGCTGCAGCATGTACTGGGTCAGCCATGGCGTCACCTCCCAGTTGGATGACTCCACATGGAAGTGGCCAGAGGACATTATGATCAGAGACCTGAACCACCTCAACTGGCTCCTTTAAAAATGAAGGAGGAGCAGTTGTTCTCCTACAGATGTTGGTCAATATATGAAATGACCTCTCAACCAATATGGAGTGAAAAGAAGGATCCAGTCCTGTGTTTTGACCTTCGCTGGTGGACCATTTCGTGCACATTTGCAGTACAGACTGTGCCTTTAATTCTTCAGTAAAGCCAGAAAAACTGTTGCTCTTTGGCTCAAACTTTGCTTCAAACATTAGTACAATAAATCCAGTGTCTTTTCATATCCCAAATGACTTGCATCACCATGTGTTGACGTATTTTTAGCATGGTTTTGACCACTGGGATGGGAACTCTTATCCATAGTAGTAGAAGAACCCATATAGGAACATGGAGGCGATAGAGAGATTTCTCTCAGGATATTTTCTGTTCTCTTCTTCTCAGGCAAACCGTCACAGAGGAAGTGCTAAAGACGTTTCAAACGGTCAGAAAGGGAAGCCAAGACTCGACAGCAGGAAACGACTTCCTGAGTCGGTTCGGGGATCCAACCAATACAGAATAAAGGCAGGATCTCTTACGTAACTGGGCGGATTTATATGTTCCACACCAAACACAGGGGGCCCTCAGTAGGTAACTGACTACTCTGGGGAAGAGTCTGAAACCCTACTGGTGCTGCAGGCCAAGTACAACAGATTGAAGAGCCGCCACCTTTTTATGGAGGAGTGTTAAACTGAACTCCAAAAACAAAGCAGTTAAACCAGCGTTCTTGTCCATTTAGGCAGCTATGAGAAGCAGTAAATCCTGAGTATTTGACACATTTATTTTACTCAAGCACTGCTTTGAGGATTGTACAAAATATTTAGAATAATGAAGGATAGAAAAAGCGTTGTTTGAACCTGACACATCTCGTCTTTTCAAAAGGCCTCATGACACCAAGGGTGGTAGAATTAATTAAATATTTAGTATCTTAAAGAACATCCAGATTAAGCCAATTAAATGTAAAAACGCAACCTTTTCTGTGTTTCAACTCCGTGTTCACACTGAAGGCCTTTGCACACCAAGTCTGTATTTTCATCTGAAATTGTCGCACATTTAAAAATAAATACAACCTCACATTGTATCACTCACGTTTATTAAAGTTCAAATCATTAAGGTTTTCAAAACACGTTTGATTTTCTGCGTTTTTTTGCATCCGTCAAAAGCCAAACGAGGGTTGTTTGACCACTCAGAGCCACCGTCTGTTCAAATGTCCTCATCCAAAATATTCACTTCGTCTCCTAGCACAAAGCACTGTATGATAAATAAATAAAAGAATACAGAGATGCTGAATTTAAAGATTGTGGCAGACGATTGCAGAAAGATTGGAATCGGTGATGGTCGCAAAACAAAGGATGTAGAAATGATTAGACAGCAGTGATTGTGCTCTATAGGCAGCTAATGTCCCTGTTTGGGACTAGCGCAGTCCATTGCACGGCACCCACGTAATTAATTCAGTTTTATCTTGTGATAGAATAATAAAACGCATCGGACTCAGTGTGCAAAGTTTCTGTGTAACTTTTTTTTTTTAATCAGATGACAGATCAAAAATCGTTTACGAAAAATACGGACTGGGTGTGCAAAGACCATAAAACCTTACTCACCAAGAGAACGAGTCAGAACGGCCTAAATAGTAGAAAAATCTTAAAATGCTAACTGCGATTTGGTGTGTAAAGGGAAAATAGTGCTTTTGCAAAACAATGACATAAGCCTGCCGAGTGGGGTCCGGGGCTGTATGGCAATGCACTATGAGACAACCTTTAGTCGCTGTGGCAGCATTCCCTCTCTCTGAACTCGTTCTGCATGTGGTTCAAGTTGAGGATTTGGGGCCTGTCATGAGGAGAACTGCTCATCAAAATAAACTCAGCTGGTCTTCTCCTTTTTTTCCCTCCTGACAGCTGAAAAGCTCCATCAGGAGGCGGAGGGTTTTAGCCTGCAGAGGGCTGGCGTGTCACTGTGTCAAAGCTGCAGGAAAGCTGAACAAACAACAACGTTTGTTCGTCACTGTGATAAAGAGATGTGATGAGAGCTGAGCATATTAATGATGCTTTGACAGACAGGTGTTATGAAACCTGGCTTTTGTTTGCGCTCATGAAAACGTCGACCTCTCCAGTTCAAGTCATGTCTGAACCGCAGGTTATGAACTCTGCAGAAGAAATCTTAAAAAGAGTATGGCTCTCCTTCATGAAGACAAAACATGCAACCACATTTGAGTGAACCACATGTCTGCTTCTTCTGCGGTATGAGCCATGCAGGAGAAAGCCAGGTTTGCTGAACCACAGGGATGAAAACAAGGCACATGAGGTCCTTATCTGGCCCCAGACTCAAATATTTTCCTTCACCGACTACAAAAAGAAATTCTCTCTCTATTTTGACTGCAGCCCGCGACTATCTGAAGTATATCCGGTGCAACAATACCCCATTGTTTGCTTACAGGACGAACACAGAAAGCGCTTTAGAGTGAAGCCAAGAGTCGACTCCCGAAGAAACTCCCACAGACTGCAGGGCAGCGTATCAATGGCAGATAACCTCAGCGAGCACAAGACCGGAGCTGCGTATGTGTCCAACAATCTCGTTTGGATTTCAGAGAAGGAGAGGGAGGGGAGGCAGTGTGGGGGTTATCTTCTAACGGCTGGCTCAGATCGAAACTGAACACAATGTATGCAGAAGTCAGTGATGAATGCTCTTCCACCCAACTGCTGCTTTCAACACGTTCTAACGCCAAGAAGATAAACCTTTTGTTGGGTATTGTTTTATTCCATATAAATAAAGCACAGATCGAGATCTGTTGCAGACGCTGACCGGGTGCTGCTGTGTTGACTCTAGTGATATTAATGGTGCCTTCAAATGGGGTCGTGTTTACCGTGTTCACGAGAAAAGTCCATATGTCCTGTGGCTTCAAGACGCCGACAGTAACGTTAATATTGCCGTTGCTTAGCAGCGGTTCTTATATTATATTATTGTCGTTGAAGACCCCCTTGAAAACGAGGTGATACATCTCACCGGGTTATTCCTCATAAAGAGTTTCTAACAATTTTTATACTTCTGCTCTCATTGTGGCTTTCACTCCTTTTAGTTTCTTGTCTTTCTGATGACTACTAACAGGAGTCATTGCAGAGTAAAACTGCTTGAGGTAAAATGTAAAGCCAGATGGGGAAACTGTGACTTCATGATCATGAATTAATCAAAGAGGGTCTGTAGTTAGGAGGAAAGTTGGACCAGAGTTGTGGCAGGGGAGAGGGGGAGCTAGCTGAGGTGGGTGAAGGGGGGGGTTGGACACATTGGAAGTGGGTGTGTGAAGGGTTGGACCAGTCACAACTGGAGTTTAAATATATCTGGCAGAGCAGCACTCACTTGTTGTTTGTTGGGTGAGAAAAGGAGACTGGAGTGCTGCTGGTTCAACATGTTGTTGACTGGTAGCGGATTTGAAAAGGCAAAGCAAACCTCTGAGCTTGATTTGTTAGGGCCTGTGCATATGTATGATAGTGTGACGAACATCTGGCATCAGTAGAACATCCGTAAAACACGAAAAGTATGTCAAATACTGCTGCTTTGAAGTGCTTCAAATGACTTTCGCAACGCCCTTTTCCAGCTGGATGTGACCTTTTCTCTTCTTTATGCATATTTCAGACTGTGCCATGTTTTTATGTTTTTCAAAAATAAAAACCGAGAATGCGCAACTTTTTTGCCTTTTGCCTAACTGGCAATGAAAAAGCATGACCGGATAAAATATTTGAGGTCCATGGTGCAGTTTTTCCATGAGCAGTCAGACCATGTGGGAGCCAGATACCGTATGTCTGCAAATGGAGCGGTGACCAGTTCGCTGGCTGTTTGTGTGTTTACTACAGACGATTAGCTTCAGAGTATTTTACAGCTCCTTCTCAAGAAGCTCGACTCTGTTAGAGAAAACAAACTTAATTCTCAGACAGGGGTCCTCTGCAGGTCTGTGAAGTCTGAAAACTACTGGAAGTTTATCATTTCCTGCTGTTGAAGAGTTTAAGGAAAACACAGGACAAGTGTGGAAAAGATTTTCAAGTTATATTCATTAACTGCACTACAGTGTTTTTCAATGCATACTTTGCAGTCTCATGGGTATAACTGATGTTTCAGATACGTTCACGCCCTTTCAAGAATAAAACATTGGAGGGAATCCAAAATAATTAAGTTGTTGGCATGAAAACAGTCAAATTTAAAAGATACCAACTATCTGCAGCATTAATCAAGTATATCTATCTAATTTATGACTATGGTGTAGAGCTGCTTGAGTCTCAGAGATCTGATAAAAGATCTTGTTGTTCAAGCTGCAGCCTTAACATGTGATTCCAATTTGACTGCTGAAATATAGAGACCACAGTGCTGTTGCTATAAATGCATTGGACAGATTGCAGCTTTCACGGTTTGGAGTTGAGCTGCGGTGGCTCTACTGTAGATGTCAAAAGTCACGTTAAGGTTTTACTTCTTCAATTGGTCTGAAATATAACTAGAGAAGAGCGTAGCATATAGTTAAACACCATCTGCATTTTTATTTACTGATTTCCAGGAAATAAGTATGGAATTTGGCGTGAGTTGCATAAAGATAGACCTAGTCTTTGTCTTAAATATATCTTTAAGTCAGACTTGCTATAGACACTTAAATGTACCTGTTGCATAAAGCATCCCCATGAGTGAATAATGTGAGACTGACGCCTGTCGCGCAATGCATTATGGGTGAAATAACACACTTCATAGGAGAGAAAAAAATAGCAGATGCAACAACAACAACAACAGCGACACCATAAGTATGGGAGAAGATGACATAAAAGGTAAACAGCATAAATCCAACAGTTGTTAGAACTGTTATAGATGTTCAGAAACAATTCAAGAATATGGTACAAGAATCCCAAAAAGTTATGGATAAACCGTTGAAATTGTTATCTAAAAATGTGCTAAAAGTAATGATAAACAGTTGAACTAGTTAGCTAAAAGTAATGATAAACAGTTGAACTAGTTAGCTAATAGTAATGGATAAACAGTTGAGACAGTTTTCTAAAAGTTATCTAAAAGTAATAATAAACAGTTGAAATAGTTTGGCAACTGATCTCCTCACTGATTGTTGCCATAGCAACAAAGCTCTGACCTCAAGCTTAGCCAATTAATAGACTAGTCTAACCTGACAGTCTAAGGCCAAACTAGCCTTAAACTAAGTTTATGCAACTGGTTCTAGTTATATAAAAAAAAAAAATGGAGACAAAGTTCTGAGACAGATATTTACATGTTTACATCTAAATTAATCTGTAAAGCAGGCCTATATTTTCAGTTATTTTGATGAGAAATTCAAAAGTCGAACTCTTCAAATACACATGAGATTCATGAAGTAAAAAAATCGCTGCTGTAAAATATGTGTAGGCGTCATGAGATCTGTAAAGTAAAGGGAGTGACGGATGATGCAAACGTGTCGAAACACGAGAGCAATTAGTCAAGGTCCTGAAATGTCACAGGATGTCTGAGAATAGTGACATCAACCTGTTTCAAAGATAAAAGCCAAAGGTTGTTTGGAGACTGTGGGAACACGGGGACTGTAGCAACCGTTTTTTTTTTTTTAAACACATACCTGTTTGTAAAACAGCAGTCTAATAAAATCTGGTTGTTTTTAATGTCACCGATGGCACCATGACACGAAACAAGCAGAGTCCTGTTTTTGTTTTTTATTTAATAAGCTGGTTCATAAATTATCGCACATAAAAGATTCTTTTTTTCAATAGTTACAAAGTGGATAGCAACTTCAGTTAGCGCCTGGAAAAAATAAAACAAATTAGAAGATTGACAGTGGGGGGGGTGGGGATTTTGATCTTGACAAATCAGGAGTTCACACAGTGGAGGAGAGAAGAGGGAGCCAACGGGGGGGTATGGGGGGGTTTCAACATCCAACCACTGTCGAATTATATTCCCGTTACATAGACAGTTGTCGTCTATGCTCAGACTAGCAGCGAACAAAACGGTGACATGCGTTTCGTATTTCATGCCGGAAAAACAACAGAAGGAATGCTTGTTTCTGTTCTCCAGTGTATTAAAAATAGTATTAAAATAAAACTGAGGGAGTGAGGAGGGGAATAAATTATAAAATAATAATAATAATAAAAAAAGACAGCACTAGCTACATGTGAGGCTCACGAAATCAAACTAAAGACGTGTTGAAGTGGCATCTTCTTGGCTCGATTGTCCCCTTCTTTTCTCAGCAGCGAAGGGTTTGACGAGAGGCTAAACGGGGGGGTTAGACAGTGGTTAAGAGGCAGCGAGGAGATGCTGGAGGAGCTCTTTCAATAATTCATTTTGAAAATCCCAGTTCTTCATTTATTTATTTCTGTAACTCTTTATTCTTTTCTACAACTATCACCCTCCTCCACTTCTGATGGTCATAATCCCGGCTGACCAATGAGCTCGGAGGGTGGATTTGTTTAATAAGAGTGTTTGGAGGTAACCCATCTCGCTAAAACTGGTCTGAAGGAGCGATGGGTGTCCGTCGTTTCTAACGCTAGTTTTCACTCTACGAGACCGGAATCCTTTTTCTCCATGGTTTTTCGGATTATAGCGGCCAAAGTTTCTCTCTGTGTGATGGGAGCCTACTTGGACATTTGCTGCTGAATGTGCTGCAGGAACTCATGGTAGGATGAAGCCGACTCACACCGATCCTCCACCAGGTACTGGAAGATGGTAGCTTTAGCCGAGGCATCGTCCCTTCAGGAGAAAAAGACGAGAGGGTAAGAGGGATATATGTAGCAGAACTGAAGTATGTAATTTTGGATTCCATGTAAGGCTGGGTATCACTGAACATTTTACATATATTACAGTGTTTCCCCCAATTGTTTAAACACAAACACTGGTACTTGAGACACAATGACCACAACCTGCAACTCATGTACCAACCCCCTGAACCAATTCTGCTAAAATACAAGCACATTTTCCTGATTTACACTCAGATTGCAGTTCGAAACTACACCTTTTTCAAAACACTACACAATTCTCTACATGCATTTCTCATCTGTTACGGTGATGCAAACATCCACAGACCGTTTGCACTGACATCAGCCCTCCTCCTCCTCCACCACAACAGCAACACTGTGGTGTAAACTTGTGGTGGAGCAACAATGCAGTGCCACAGAGGAGGAGCGAGAGAGAGGAAACAGAAACAATGCGTTCCCTGTGGAAGACTTTACCACCGCTGTCAATCAATGACCTCACTGCAGTGCTCACTATGTGTTTACACTGGAAATATTTTTGTGTCAACCTCAGAACGATCTCTACTGGGAGCATGATTGCAGTTAAACACAAAACTGGTCACACCCTGTTTCTGTGTGGTGCCAGTCGAGAGCAGATCGCTGGAAATGTGAGCATACTTTTCAGAAAGCTGACAACAACTATGGGACTCTGTCAGGAGGAATTGGACACTGCAACTCATTAGTTTCATACAGATTAATCTGTTGGTCGACACAAACCACATAAACTATAACTGCAACGCCTCCAGTTCGATTCCAACCGGGAACTTTAGTTGCATGTTTATCGCCCCCTCTCTACTTCATTTCCCGTCACCACACCCTCAAAATAAATTAAATCTGTTGACTAGTTTTTGATTAATAGTTTACACTAAAATAAAATAAAAATAGCAAAATATGTCACAGTCCAAGTCTGTGCGGAAAACAGAACCAAGGCTTAAAGCCGTTCTGCCCAAGAGACACCACTAGAGGCTGGCCATGACCTCTGACCTCATTTTGACTGTTTGCATTGTATATATTGTTTCATATTTGTCTAACTTGGCATGGTGACCTGCAGGGCTGCCACCTTTTAGTCGATTAGTCGACTAATTGGTATTCGTCGACTAAGATATCTTTAGTCAATTAGTCATTTTTTATGCTTTTTCCATGCCGAATTACTTATTTCCAAGAACCTTGAGAGCACATCTCTGGTAAACACAAGATTTAAAGTGGTGCTTTTGTGTGATTCTTTGTGGAGAAACTCAGTTCTACAGATTAAATCAACAAAATCATATGAGTGTTATTCAACTAAGATTTTCTTTAGTTAGAGACCTGACTACTATTCAGTGTAAAACATTTTGGGTGGAGTTGAGAACAAAGTGAGCATTGTTTGGCTGCTTCAGAGCTCTAAAAGGAAACAAAAAACAAACAACAACCTGAAGCTTTTTCATGTTTCCCCATCCACATCCCCAGCCCCTTACTCTGAAGATAAACTTTAGTAATCCCACACAGGGATTACAGCAGCAGAAGAAGTAAAGGCAATGAATACAAATTTGCTTTTATCTTAAATGTCCTTTCTACTGAACTTCAATCCCAGAAATTAAGGGTGCTCCAATCGATCAGCCACCGAACGATATTCATTCTAAATAGTTTGATCGGTGTCTCCATAAAGGTCGATCAGATGATGCAAAACATGAGACAATTTCTCCTACACGCCGCTAAAATGGCTTCACCAGGTTGGGAGTTGTGTCTCTAATGTTACGAGCGATACAGCAACAGGCTACAAGTCATTTTCAAATGAAGTTGGTGATGTGAAGCTACAACCTGACGTCCGACACTGCATGACAGGCGTGATTCGCTACATATAATGTTGAGCTGGTCTCAACTTTTTTTCAGCGCTCCAATGACGTGAAAGCATCAAACAATCGTATGTTTTTGTTTCACCCTGTTCCGTTCCATCTAAAAAAAATGTTCCTTCAGGAGAAAAAGACGAGAGGGTAAGAGGGATATACGTAGCAGCACTGGAATTTGTCATTTTCAGTGCTGTTTAACGCCAAAACTTGTCAACAAGCGATTGAGCAACACTTCAACGGCGACTCGCCAACAAAATGTAGCTGGCCCGCTTGGCCGTTTTGTTGCTTTCGTCGCTTGTAGTGTGAACATAGCTGAAGTGGAATATGAGGTACATGTTGCCTGCCAATAAATAATCAGTTGTCAATTCATGATACTTTTTCTTCTCTTAATTGTATTACTTAATAAACAGTGTTGTTAAGAATAGTTAAATAAATAGATACGATAAATACAGTATAAGGCTCCAAATAGACCCTGTGATCGGTATTGGCTGATACAGCTTCCAGCGATCAGTGATTGGTCCCAAAAAACTGATCAGAGCACCCTTAAAAGAAAGTGCGACACTACTGTGCCTTCTGAAGCTGGACCAAGGTGGAAGAGGAAGTGAAACTTATTTAGTGGTTACGGTATTTTGAGGTCAACTGTCAAAAGATTTTACATAATTTTAAAATGTGAGAACAAACAAAAAGAAGAAGAAACAGCCTCTCAGACTTTCTAAAATCTGGATGTTAGAAGATGTGTTAGTTTAAATCAGATGTTAATCCAGATGTGTGGCAGCGCTTACTTGACAACGTGTATCGTGGAGCAGAACGCTCTGTTGTCCTGCAGCCAGTCGAGGAACGCTCGCACTCTCTCAGACAGAGGAGTCTCCAGCTCAGGAATGTGACTCTGGGATTCATAGAGAGAAAGAGAGGAGAACATCAACAGCATTGTTTTCACTGCCGTGCATCTCAGATTGGAAATGGATAACGTGGATTCACGTGGTCATCTCGGCTACACAACGTGGTCAACAAAAATATGCCTGTGGTTTAAAATGTGGTGTTCGTAGGTGGCATCGACCCCTTTCTAGAAAAATACAATAAGCAGCATAAACAAGTGCTGACGGTTGCTGTTAGTTCTGGATGTCACCATCACACCCACAGTGTGGTAATGACAGAGCTTTCTAGGTCTAGCAGCGCAGTTTGTTAAAAAAGCTACGCCAGCAAATCTGTTTTGCTGCATGAGTTGTTTTCTTTTTTGAGAGAAACGCAGTGTTCTTTTATTGTGGGGCAAATCTGTGACTCATGTTCAGGGCAAATGTGTGCAATGCTGCATTGCATCACTCGTGCAGCAACTGGGCGGTGGTGGTGTGTAAAACAATACCACCATTTCCCCTAATCATAGTTATTTTCTGTCATATCCTGACTTGTTTGGATGTTGGTGAAATCTCTTCAATATAAATGCATCATTTTTCACTTACTTTTTAAATAATGGACATGTTATTTGAAATGACGGCTGTTTGTACACAGTTACAGTCTTACTGACCATGTTGGGGGGTATTGAAGCGTAGTTGGGGCAGCCCAGAACATCTCGGATGAACATCTCGTTGCAGCATTTGCCAATCCACAGATAAAACACCTGCACAGACAGAAACAGAGTCAATACAGAGTATCTAATCATCCTGACACAGATTAAAGCTCCTGAAAGCTTTGTTTCAAGTATTCTCGATAATATATTATGGCTCAATTCATAGTTGACAACTAATCGATTAATCATCACAGCTCTATAATATTACTATATCTGTGACTAAATAAGCAGCAATAAAAGATTAAAGGCCCAGAAAAACATCTTCAGGTATGTTTCTTACAAGTTAAACATTCAATAACTCTGATTGGTGGATGGAAATATATGCAGGATGTATTGCTCATAGTAAGAAGGTGATTGAGAAAATAGGTTACCAGAGCATTTGAGAAACTCAATAGTTTTAAAAGGAATAGCTCACCGATAAAATGACTATTTCTCTCATACCTCCACCGTGAACGAAGAATCAAAAAATTGAGAAAAGTCTTGATGAATTATGTTTAACAGCAAAACTATATCAAAACATCCGTTTACAAACTCTCAAACAACTCGCACAGTATAATCCTTAATTCTTTATTTATCCAATCGTATGCTCACTACTTCCCAAATACATGTATCTTTGCTAAAACCTTATTATTTAAAACCCTTCAATGTATGTGTTTGGGAAGTAGTGAGCACACAACTGGAGAAATGAGACTTGGATTATTCTGCATGAGTTATGCGGGAGTTTGGATGTTTTGATATAGTTTTGCTGTTGTTAAATACGGCCCATTTACTTCAGTTCATCAAGACTTTTCTGTTTTTTGATTCTCCGTTCACAGTGGAGGCACAAGAGAAAAACTAAGTTTTCTTCAAGTACTCAAGGTAACGGGTAACGGGGCAAGTAACTGATTGATACAAATGGTCATTTTGTGGGTCAAGTATTCCTTTAATACCTAATTTCTTAATTTTTTTTTTTTTTTTTACACATTTCCACAACTGTCCTGGGATAAAACTGCTCATAAGTGATGTTTTGCACTGATATTCAATGTCTTTATATGAATGATTCAGTTTCCTCTCTGTACTTTATTTTTGTTGGGATTGAAAGTCCACTTAAATTGAATCATGTGACACTAAATCTTAATGAAAACTGGCCTGAAATGATTCCAGAAGCTCACAATGATCTAGACTTATTAAAGAAAACAAGACAACTAGACAGATTTGTGGCAAAAGAAGAGCAAAAGTAAAACGTGAGGAGAAATAAACATCATCTCTGACATTCTGAGGAAAACCAGAGCCACGTCCCTCCAGAGTGTTAGAAATAAAAAAATAATACTGAAAGCTTACGTTGCCACAGTCCATGAGGAAAGCTCCATCTCTGCTCACCCTCTCACCAGACAGGTGGAGTAGATGAGGCTGGGGAACCACTGTGTCGTTCAGATGGAGCGCCCCCTGCAGGTGTAACACAAATAGTGCAACGGTTTAGTTAGTGACACTCAAGTTTGTTCCATTTATTTTTGTTTTATTTTCATAGAAAAGTCACTTTGTTCACAAGTACAGTGAGAGTTGTTACTCGTTTTACAATCCACACTCACAGCTCCAAAGGCCTAAAGGATAATAGTTTAAGTAAATTTGTCATTTGAAAATAAGTTTTCAATTTATTTAAATAATAAATCACCACTAATAAGATAAGTAGCTTAAAAAGTGACGTTACCAGACATGTTATTAAGAAATTTTTCACTCCCGCACTTTACATTAATATTGCTCAGTGTTGTCCGTGTCCTACCTGGTCAGACATGTTGTCCATCCGGTAAAGGTCAGGATGAACCATTCGCATCAGCTGCTGCAGCGGCTGCGTCTTGAACTCGCACATGGCGAAGACCCGCTCGTCCAGCCGCGTGCTTGTGCCCGTCCGCAAGGCTTTCTGAAAAGAAATACTTATCATTTTAATATGTGTGTTAATCTTTAATCCTTTTTTTTCATTTATTTGTATTTTGCCATTTCCCTTTTTTTCAGCCTGATGTTGCTTCATAGTCAGGAGCTGCCCAGCACAACACAGATTTCTATCATTTACTGATACTGCAGGTTATAACTGTCAGACAACATGGAGTTCACTTCTCATTTGATTTTCTAATCAGTCATTGGATTCAAACAAACATCTACTTAAGACAGAGTTTTCCTTAGATTGCTTAAAGCGATAGTTTGGATTTACTTGAATTGGGGTTGAATGCGGTACTTATCCATAGTCAGTGTAGTACCTACAGTAGATGGTACGCAGGAGCACGGGAGTAGAGCAATGTACTGCTGTGGACTGGGGCAGCAGCAAAACATATTTCAGACACTAAAAAGATCTATAGCAGTTTAAGTGTACGCTATATTTAGAATATTTTCACTGCTTTACCTTGCCGTCAGACAGTCCGTTGCGACGGGGAACTGAAGCCGTTATCTATGCTCTCTCTGGAGTCTGGTGGCTTTGAAGAGAGCATAGATAACGACTTCAATTCCCCATCGGAAAAGGCTGTCTGATGGCAAGGTAAAGCCGTAAAAATACTCTAAATATAGCGTACACTTAAATTGATATTGATTTTTTTTAGGTGGCTAAAATATATTTTACAGCAGTACACTGCTTTGCTCCCATGCTGGTACTCCTGCGCCGACCGCCATCTACTGTAGATAATACACTGACTCTTGACCTCATACAACCCCACTTCAAAACATACAAACTATCCCTTTAAGCACTCAGAAACACTCATTGAATATCATTACACTATAATGAAGGTGGATTAAACAGTGAAGGTAAGTAAGTAGTTCTGATGACTCGGAATTGTTGCCCATCTGTAATTTTACCTTAATCATGACACAGTGTTTAATAAATAGGAAATGTGTTTTAAATGTTCAGGGTGTACACTGTTGTGGTCAGACTTATAGTCTCAGATGACGCCAAGTGTGTGAGAGTGTGTCTGAAAGTGGACACACCCTGGATGTATGAATGAACACGTCCTGGATGGATGAATACAGTCATTGAACATACAGGGAGTCTGTATGAGTGTAAACTCGGCTTTTATTGTGTGTGTAGAGGGAGGGGTAGCGATGATGTAAACAGTGATGTAGAGGTGGATTATTGGGTGTTGATATTGAATGTGTGACTGTGGCTCTGTGGTTGGTTTTAGTCGTATATGTGTCTAAAGCTCATAAGACGTGTGTATGTGCCGACGGCCACACCTGTTTGAGCAGAGAGAGGATGTAAACGGGGAAGAGGCGCATGGACGAAGGGACGACGAGGCCGGACTGCTGCAGGTTGGACACGTTGCTCTTGTAGGCGCTCACCAGATCCACCACCGCATTCGTCAGCGCATCACGAGCATCTGACAGGCTGGACGTTATCGACCGGTCGATGGCTGAAATGTGGAGATTCACAAATAATAGTACGACAGGTTAGTACATTTCTGAGAAGGCTGCATCTCATGTTGAGGACAAACTATTTTATTTTATACAAATTTAAGCTACAAGTACATACATTTTTCTACTCTATTAATTCTCTATCATTTCCATTTTTTTCCCCTCTAGTGACCTCACACTACCTCTCATGACATCACAAAGTGGACAAAAACGTTAAAGCAACACATTTAAAAAGAGTGTGACAGCTGAGTGTTTATGCGACGGACTCACCCATATCGGCTAGCAGACAAGTGATGGCCTGAACATCAGCTCCAGCGTACACGTCACTCAGTTGGTTGACCACCGGTAGACACAAAGTGTGGACCCGGATTCGCCTTTTTCCTACCAGGATAGACGGATGAATAATCAGCGACAGTAACACTATTTGTATTTAGCATCATGGTTTAACTTAAAAGTATTTGTGTACCTTTACTGGAGGTGTATAGCAGAGCAGCCTGGAAGCAGGCCAGAGACGAGTCTGCCAGAGAGTCTTCAATAGACATCTGGACAGCGAAGGCAGAGTCCGGGTTCACATTGGCCAGGGACAGCAGGTCGGTGGAGCGCACAAAGAAGTTACCGTGGAACGTGTGGATGGATAAACCTGAAGGGGAAGCAGAGGATGAAGGCAGGGACACAAACAATGTAGAGAAAGACACTTGAAAACAGAGTTTCTGTTTCCCGGTTACCTTTAGTGCATCGTATTCTCATGACCGCCTCAAAGCCGATCTTCCTGGTGAGGTAGCGCTCCAGATCTTTCTGGAACTTCTCCAGCTGAGCCGGGTTGTGGATGTAATGGAAGGAGGGGTAGTAAAAGATGCTGCCCGCTGAATACTTGGAGATACATGCTGAAGAAGAGGAGAAGTTTTAATTAAATTATTTCTTATTAGAGTGATAGAAATGTCCCTTGTGGTTCTCAAACCTTTTCGGTCATGCTCTCTTCAAAGCCACTAGACTCAATTGACAAAAACCACACCTCACAGACCACGAAAGTTGCTACCACTGCCTCGATGGGCTAGTTTGTTTCTGTTATTGTGTTACTTCTGTGAATCTGAACTAACCTTTTTAAAACACCAAAGTCACACAACAACACAAACAAACTAATCGATCGAGGCAGCGGTAGAACAGCGACTCCCGTGTTCTGCAAGGTAAAATTATTGTTTTTGTCTGGTGGCTTTGAAGAGAGTGATATAATGGCTTCAGTTTTCCACATTGGAAAAGGCTGTTTAAAGGCACTTAAACTGAATTTTTTTAGGTGTCTAAAATGTATTTTCTTGCTGCCCCCGTCCACAGCAGTACATTGCTTTGCTATCGTGCTGGTACTCCTATCTGTTTCTCCAAACTGGGGGCGTGACAATCGCCATCTACTGTAGGTAATACACTGACTATGGATCAGTTTCTAGCTTGCTCAAAGCAAGAAAATTGCAATTACGACCCATAACTAGTGACCAACAATGGATAAGAGGATAAAGCTGCAGGAGTGCTTTAAAAAAAATTCAACAGATGTTTTAATGCTTTTTGTGCCGTGGTTCTGGGTCTCAATTAGAACCAATTGTTAGGACTGTGAATAAAAACTGACTGCAGCTGTGTGAAGGAGCAAGCTACCAACTTTTCATATCCACCTCAAAAATACTCAAAAACATAGATTTGTGATGAAAACACAAAGGGACAAGAGGAAGTTTTGACCCAGTAAACCATCCAACAGTTGTTGAGATATTTCACTCTGAATCAAAGTTTTGGGTCAGCAGATAAACAAACTTTCAACAGCCCTGTTGTAGCTAAAGAGATGGACATTGAGGTTGAAATGTTGCCGTGTTCTTACCTAGCGAGGCAAGGTCACTATACTGGGAGCTGAGCAGGAAGAGATCCACCCCAATCTGTTGCCCTGAACAGTCCAGTGCGAGTTTCTTATAGAAGTCAGTGGCTGGGCCGAGGTGCTGAACTCCCTGGAAAAAGATATAGGCTCATTATAAAACAGAAATCCTCTTGTTCTGCTCTGTAGAGGAAGAAATCACCACTAACAGCTTTAGGGAGTTTTTCTCTCAAAGCCTCCTGTGCTATTAGATACACTTGTGTCCACTAAATAATGTATAATATTTATGTATTAATGTATTCATTTGCATTTTTTTTCCCAGCTCAAAATCCTCCTGAAAGCACAGAAGTCAAAGAACAGAAACTCATTTCCCTGAAAAAGAAAGCACATCTGTTCTTAGTTCAAATCGCTCTAGCTTCTTGGCAGTTTATTCAGATCAAACATAAAACACAGATGATGAAGATCAATAAATCACAATCCCGGGATGACAAAAACAGACTTTAGCTCAGCATGATCCCCCATGAGTGCTCTGTCTCTCTCTTAACTAAAACGTGAGATCCAATTATGACGTTGTGGCTGGAAATAAAAGTGAGTTGTGGCAGGAATATAAATATAACACAGCAGCACTGAGAACGCCAGGACAATAAGTATGAATCCACACAGTTGGGGGAGAGGAAGAGTCATTCTCTTGCTATATTTCATCTGTCATATGGTTTAGTTTAAGCTTAAAAAAATCACAGGAAACGCAGCCCCACCATTATTTAGAGGTTGCGTTCTATTCGAAAAATGAAAATCTAAAAACATGCTGGATAGCAGAAACTTAAACTTTGTCATCAGTACATCAAAAAAGAAAGACAGTATAACTGAAGTGCTCACAAAACAGTGAAACATCCGTCGCCTCATTCGTACCTTGGTGCTCGAGCGCTGGTTGGGGTCTTCCCTCGACTGCAGCGACCCGGCGCCCAGTGTCGGCAGCTGTGTCTGGAACACCGTGACGCGGCCCCCGGTGGGCGACATGAGCTTGAAGGCGGCTTGTAACGCCGGGCCGAGGGCGCTGTGAGTCTCCCTGCTCTCGCTGAACATGCCCGGCAGTGATGTCAGCAGGTCCTTCACCAGCTGGAGGAGGGAAGGGAAGGAGAAAGAAAATATATTGAGAGAGAGGAAGTAATGAGAGAATAATGAAGGAATGGGAAGAAAAGAGTGTGATTATACAAAGTGTTATTGTAGCCATTTATGTGCTCAAAAAACAAAGAGTGTACCTCCTTGCTTTCCTTCAGGTTCACCATTAGACTGTCATGAGACGGTATGAAGACATCTGGAAAAAACAAAACAGATATTTGGATCACAGCAAAAAGATTTATGCAAATTTTCATAAGACCAGCAGCATGTTATCGGTTTGCTGGTTTGTTTGTTTGTCTGATTGTCATTACGATTACAGAAAAACTACTGGCCCGATTTTCATGAAACTTGGTGGAAAGGTGTAGCATAGTCCTGTATATCAATATTTTCTAACTGTTCCCAAAAGGAGCTTATTCAGCTGATTTGGGTGGAGCTGAGCAATGTGAATAAATGTTACTAATAATATAAAATATGAGTAGCTCTCGACCACTTTAATTTTATCAAAGTATTGATTTCAGTGAGCAGACGTACCATCGATGTCCGACACCACCAGCATCTGTGGCTGGGAGAGTCCCTCCTGGAGGTTGTAGAAGTGGATGGTGTTGTCGAAGGTGAGGAAGCCCACCCTGGTGCGCGTATCCCCGGGCAACCTGAAGCACACAACAACCCTGTTAGAACTGGTTTAGGTGGAAAACTTTTCCATAAAATCATAAATCTGCTTATTTTCAAGAAATCATGCAAAAAAAATTTCGGATGGTTAACACATTTATTGTATTGATTATCAACAGCACTCACTTATCCAGATTGTCTATAAGTGATTCACAGAAGTACTTCAGGTATCCCGCTTCCACAGCGTTGTGAGAAACATCGAGGACAAAAAGGTATGCCGCTGGCTGTGGAGGCCGCAACTGAACACACAAGAGGTACAACAAACACACATGATTAGTGGGGATGGATGTAAAAAATATATGTATTGTTATGTCTAATTTATAGTCTGTGAGAGCTCATTTTTATTCCAGTCGCTCGCCTTTTCTTTTCTCTGTTAAATTAAAGTTCAGACAGTAGAAATACCCTCGCCTCCAGCTGCTGTTGTAGCACAAAGACAAGACTGCCCTCTAGTGGACAAACAATCACACGAAATGAACATTCATGACACCACAAGAACAGCCAAAGGTTTTGGGACAGAGGAGACAACCTGTGTTTCCCCCATATGCAAGCAGCAGCAGAGAAGAGGAGAGCAGAGGGCTCCTTCTTATCTCTTTAGAAACTACCATTTTATTATTTTGCACTACAGACGCTTCATTACCAGGTCAATTCACACACCTGTGAGTAAAGCATATAAACTAGAAAGTTTGCGCTTACCCAATAACGTAACGCTTAACCCACAATGATTCAAACAACAAGCACCGGGTAGATGTCAACAATGAAGCAAGCAATGCTGATCACGGATACTAAATTATCATTCGCCGAAGAGATTTGGAGAGCTTTCCCTTAAAGAAACGTCATAAATGTAATATATGTACATATTTTATCATTGAAAAGGTTATTACATTTAAGTAAATTAACACTGGTTGATAATAAAACAGTGTGGTAATGCAAGTTAATTTATTATGTTCAATAAAAGTGTATTTTCCTAAATCTTGAGACACCTCATATGTAAGCTGGACAGACATTTACCTGCCGATTACTGTGCACAAATATACTGTATGTAGTATGTACTTAGGCTTCAAGAGCCCTTCTGGTGCCGGCAGACACATAGAAACCTCCAGACATGGGGCGCTATGCCTCCATTACTACAACTGGCTTACCATGTAGTCTGAGGAGGCGATGAACTCCACGGTGGCGTTTTGGACCTCTGGTCTCTTATGGGGCTCGCCATACGACCTGGTGACTGGGTTGTACATAAACTCATCTGGAACTGGACAAGAAAGAAAAAAAGAGAGCAGATTTGACATCTGCAAAACAATGTGGGACACAAAATGATGAAATAATGATGATTATAGGACTTCTCGTGATTGCACTCATACCATCATTGACCCGGTAACAGAGGTTGCACTTCCACCTGCGCTGGTCCAGGAAGGTCACAAACGGGTTGATGTAGGTGCGACAGGAGCGACAGCGCACTATCGTGTTCGACGTGATCACCGGTAACTGCTGCAGAGAGACGAAGAAAACAAAAGGGGGTAAAAATGTAGTAAATACTGAGAGCAAGTACATCTGTGTCTTGTGAGCTGAATATTTTAGATTATTGTGCTTCTTTTCAAGTTAAGTCTCGACCGTGACCTTTTCAAAACATTCCTCT
The DNA here is from genome assembly GCA_916701655.1 of Sebastiscus albofasciatus. Taxonomy (NCBI): domain Eukaryota; kingdom Metazoa; phylum Chordata; class Actinopteri; order Perciformes; family Sebastidae; genus Sebastiscus; species Sebastiscus albofasciatus. The sequence continues at coordinate 18,971 of CAKAOI010038198.1, forward strand.
ATTCATTCCTTGGCAGACGCCTGAAGAGAAGCTTTGTTTCTGTTGAATCTTTGGGACTGTAGCCTTTGTTTTCTGTCTCCATCTCTTACGTTTCTATGACTGTATTCTCAAGGACTTCTCCTGCTCATGTAGCGCCTGAGAATTTCCCAAACGTTTTTCCTCAGAATATAGGCCATTTATTCTTCAGTATGCAGTTAAAACTGTATTCTTGTTACACAAATTATTTCACCCACAAGAAAAAAACAAAACTTGACAGTCAGGTTGTCTAGCACTGATTATGAAGTGGTTGTAAACAAAGCACATTTATTTTGGAACAAAGCATACTTATGGATGTTTTTGTTTTTAATAAATAATCAGTGGTGTCAGGATTTAGAGGTGCATGGTGGAACTGTAGAGGAGAACGAATATCTGTTTTATAATTAAAGCAAATTATGACAAGCGCAGAGTTGTGTAGTGTGAAATTGGCAAGCGGTGTAGTGTTAAGTGAGTGTGAAACCTGCATCCACGGTGTGACAGTCATCTACTATGAAAGCAGTAGCAACTGAGTCTGAATGTGCACTTTAACTGCCAACAAAAAAAATCCATAAGTCCATCGTGGATGCACTTGGGCAGTTTCAAGGTTGTGAATATGTTTTACTGCGTGAATATAATCAAGGCAAAATATTTTCAGTGAGTCCCTTGTGGATGGACTTAAAATATACTTGACCCCTCTCACAACTTTATTCCAGCCACCGTTGCTGTTTGAGTGGTTAAAGTTTAAAGTCACAACTTTCTACTTGTTTCTCACGTGTAATCAGTGCATCCCTGCTCTCTGTCACTTCATACCTTCTGACACCACATCAACTAACATCCCTATAAATAGACAGCTATCTTACTGCACCTCATCATCACTCTCCTCCTTCTGCCTGTCCTGCTGTCACTGCAGCTGCTCGTCACAAAGAACAGACTCCTAACCGGTTCAGTATGTGACGGGTGGACAAAGACGGCAAAGTTTTACATAATATAAGGAATGTATTCTCCCCCCAGTCTTCAGTTATACTACTGAGTGGAGGTGTCCCTCTTTCAGGGAAAATCCTTTTCTGCACAGTCCCACTGGATATTCCACTGTATACGTTGTGTTTTTGGGGTGTTTTAGACATCAAATCATACTTGTAAGTCTCTGAAGGGGTGGAGGAGGAGGCCCAGAGGGAGTCTGGCCTTGTTGAGTAAAGCCTGGGTCTGGGGGATGCTGGTCAGGGTACACCTGAATGTCCTGATCAGCAGGAGAAACAAGGAGAGAGAAAGCGTATTAGATAACACAGACTAGACAAGGACAGAGTGAGTTTCATTGTGTGTGAGAAAGAGATAACTCAAAACAAGTCTTTCAAATTACAGATATGAAATATGAACCAAAATGTAAGCAATTTTAAACAGTAATGTTTATAACCCAATAGTACCCCCCCGCCCCCCCTTCACTTTACTTACTGTGGACTACAGTTGACCTTCTTGAGGTCGGGGCTTAGGTTCGGTTCGGGGGCTTCAAGGGGTCTGGGAGGCAGCAAGCTCCTCTCCATCAGCAGGTTGATCGGCCTCAGGGCCTCCACCTCCAGCTCTGGCACCCCGCTCAGCCCCCCCAGAGCCGCAGACAGCTGGGACATGTTTGGGAATGGCTGCAGAGGAGGGAGAGAGAGACATAAACTTGTGTTTACTCTTGTGATAAAATCAGGACTAGTGTGTCAATACAACAAGAACACTACAGCTGCTGCAAGAGGAGATGAGACATTAAATTATAAGCCCTGTAGCCAAACTGCAATACAAAGATCAGTGTTGAAGTTAAGTTTCTGTACCAGTTTATCAACAGTTGTTAAAAGACAAAGCTGGCATTATTGCTGCTTGCTGTGACTGAACATGATGCTATGAGAGCGGTGAGAGTGAACGAGAACAATAAAGTTGTTGTGGGCTGGATAGCAAAACAATGAGCTGAAACTCACGTTAATGCTCTGTAAAGCCGAGGACAGCTGCAGATTCAATACAAGCTAGCTAAGTACTATTTTCTAACGATGGCAGAGATGTGTTATATTTTCAGTTGTAAAGTTGAAAAAGGAGAAATGGTGAGCCTGCAGGATCAGAACATTTGACAGAAATAGGTGCAGTTTATTTGGAAAAATCGTATCCCAGCCAAATTTCCAGAACCAAACTCGCGTTAACGGAAGACATTTTCCACAACACTGTTTCGACAATTTTACCCCAAAAAAAGATGGGTTTTGCTACAACATCTTTATTGAAGCCTGACGCTGTGTCATCCATTTATCCTGGGAACACAGAGAGTATCAAACGTTGACCATCAACCCGTTATTTTTTCTTGTGCTTTATCCATCGAATGTGTGCAGTTTGCCAACGCTACATAAGGTTAGCCAACGTTACTGCCAAGTTACATGATGGTTCATGTCAAATGCTGACAGGACATTTTTTATGGTTTAGAGACGTCAACAAAGAATAATCACATCAACAGTAACACAAAAACACTTCTCAGCATCTATTTTATTCCAGCTGTGGCCTCACCTGGGAGTACTGCTGGTAGCTTGGCTGGCCGTACGGGTCATGAGAGGGGGAGGAGTCCCCGTGGGAGGCCGGTGCCTGCGGATAGTCCGGTTGCATGCTGGGGTAACCATAGCTACTGTAGGGCGCAGCCTGGTGGGCCATATTGTCAGAGGGCGGCATGGAATCTGGACAAGAGAGATCAGCATTAAAGACATCTGATGTGTGTTTGGAGAACAGGTGGTTTTCAATGTTTTAACCTGATTACGACAGTGTAAAGGTCAGTTGAGCTGCGTAGTGCATTTTGGAAATATGATATTTATGTAGAAAATGTGTGTGTGTGTGTGTGTGTGTGTGTGTGTGTGTGTGTGTGTGTGTGTGTGTGTGTCCTATTTTCATCTCAGGCTTTTACATAAATTGAGAAGTGCATCTCATCATCCTTTCACTGCACTTCTCCCATATTACTTGTTGATCATCCAACATGCATATATTTTGATGCTGAAAGATATTTGGTCATTTGGCTACATATAATTAGTGATGTTATTGTTTGTATTGTTATTTTCTGTATTGTTTATTTTATTTTGTTTTGCTGGCCCCATTTTCCATCAACCTGCATCTATGATCACGGCCACACCAAAATGCTACATGATACATTTCCTCTCGTCAAACTTAATTAAAGTCTTAGTATATTATGACGGTGCATTAGGGACATCGTACGTAAAAAGAAATAAAATAAAAATACACAGCCAAGGGAGGGGGGATAATATTCTGAGAAAAAAAGCCAGAATTTCCGAGGAAAAACTTGGATATTGTCTGAGATTAAAGTGGTAAATTTATAAGAAAAAAACTTGAACATTCTCTCGAAAGAAAGAAAGAAAATGTGCATCTTTCAGACATTCGCCTCGCTCAGAGGCCGTCTGTCAGAGAGGACATCGGGAACAGCGATCTTTAGGATTTATCTGATAACACAAGATAAAACGTCTCCCTCAGAGGCCATCTTAACCATTATAACACTACTTTAGGCGCACTTGAAATTCAGATAGCGTCTGGCCTTAGCACAGTTTTGCACTCGGCTGCTCACATTACCAGTGTTTATAACGGTGGCGTCTGTGGTGTGATGAGGTTGATCCAACCTTGCAAAGTGAAGCAATGTGGTTTCTTGACCAAAAAAAAAGTGTTTTTCCGAGTTTAAAAAAAAAGAATTTAACCTACAATGGCCCTTACACACCGTTGTAGAAATATCCTTTAGGAAATGTTGCTCATCATTAACCCTTTTGATACATGGCTACATGTAATGTTACCAAATGTAATGGCAGCGTAATCTACTGTTGGGGCTCACTCTTACTCTCAATAAGAGCAGCAACTTTATGAAATAACAAAGACGACCCTAGTGAGCACTTTTGTAATGTGATATATTTGTGTGTATGCCTATTATTTAAATGAACAGTGAGTTTGTGATCAAAACCTACCTGGATAGCTGCCCCCTTCCAGGGAATCATAGCTGTTGGGCACCGGAGAGGCACTGCCAGTACTGGAGGACGACGTGTCACCACCTGAGAGACGCAGAGACAGAAAGAGTTATTAAAAACTGAAATAAAAGGCAAAGACTGGATGGGAGGACTGGAGGAGTCAAGAATTAAATTAATATAGTTAAACAAGGACCCATGGGGATAGCAAAACAAAAAGCACAACAGAACAAAGCAAAACTAAAGAAGCAAAAAACTAAAGTAACACAAAAGAGCAAAAAAAGGTTGAAAGATAAGAAGAAAGAAAAAAAGAAGGCCTGAGAAACAACAACTGAAGAGTCGATAAAAACGAAGAAAGGAGGGTCAAGATGAAAATAATGAAATAAGAGGAGGAAAACAACAAAAGAGGAAACATTAAAAGGGAATGAAAAGCGGCTCTGTTTTGGTTTGACCATGAGACACGCTGCGTTTGGATTCCCTCAGGCCTCGGAGAGAGAGCGAGATAATACAGCAAAGAAAACATGATGAAAAGATGCACTTAAGTCTTGAACAAGCTGGCAAACAGGCCTCTGAGGACAGAAAACATGGACGCGAGCAGAGGGAAAAATATGGAGGAGAGAAACATGAGAAAAGCAAAAGATTACAAAGATTACGTGATGGCTACAGAATGGCGGTCATTATCATCATCTCTCACTTTACAACTCTCAGTACTTGTTCCTGATTAAGTCCATTTCTTCATTCACACTCTCCGCTTCTCTTTCACACACAGACATTAGCCGGGTTTCTAGCCATTGCAACTTCTACCCGGATTTCAAGAAAATCCGCAAAACATAATTGCGAATAAATGCTTGTTTCAATCCACTACCGTTGTGCGATTATTAGGAGTATCGAGATAAGCAGCGTTAAGATAACTTAATTAAAAAAGCGCCAGTCGAGCCTCAAACGGTGAAAAACAAAGTAGAAAACTGGATGGAAATATGATATTTCTGTTTGTTTCATATGTTAATGTGAGGAAGGTTACATCAGATCTGTGTGGAGCAATGAGGAGACCATTTTAATTCTATTCATTTTTTTTATTTTCGTTTTAAATTGGCTTTGTTTTATGAGGAATTTGCAACCCTGATCAATAAACATAACTGTTTATTTACAAGAAAACTCAACAGGTTACCGTTAACATGCCTTCACTCAACTTGCTTCATCTTTCTTTTAGTTAGTGATTATTAGATTGCCTAACAACCCATAGAGATAAAAGGGGCAAAAAAAATATCTGTGGTGTCTATTAATGTATCAACGGCCTTTATTAAAAACTCAACAGGTCTTGTAGATGGGGCATCATGGTGGCCAATTCAACCCCAAGGTCCTTCCACTCGCTCTCTGTAGTCACACTTCCTATGTGATTCTCTACTGTACCCGATCAAATAAGTCAAAAATGATCTAAACAAGATAAGTCTTGCATTATGGTCTATTGCAGCCACTGTTTTTCCTCTCATGTCCAATAATGAATAGGGGTTTCCAGAAGGATTACAAGAGTAGAATATCTGAATGAACCCATTAATCCATGAAGGCCAAAAGGAGGGATCAGCAACAGCAAACCAAGACATGGCAGGCCTCTGGCAGCGAGCTCATTGGACGGAACGGGATCCAATTATCTCTGACTAAATCGGACCAGCAGACTACTGGATTATCTGCTCTGGAGGAGGAGGAGAAGGAGGAGGAGGAGGAGGACACAGAACAGCTTAGCCTTCTTCCTCCTACTCCTAGATTCTTCAGACACCTCCTCATCCTCCTCTTTCTGCTGGAGCAAGCCAGGAGTTATGAGAGTAAAACAAATCTGTTCATGGTAAGTGTTGCCTTGCAGCAGACACAGTTTTCCATTTTTCTTCCAAGCCTCAATTGTTGGTTATTCACAAGCCCACTCTGCTTGCCCCAGGCTGTTACCACCACATCTGGTTACTGATAATTAAAGCTCCATTCATACTGTGGCCGACACGTTCCCTTTCTAATCCGTTTCTCACAAGCGAAACTGATCTGATCATCTATAATCAGTGTGAAAAAAGGAAAAGGCTGCATCTCTAGAGTCTCTAAATTTTCCTCAGGACCACATACTGTATGTGTTAGAAGATGCAACATGTGCCTGAACGAAGCACTGCCATGACAACAGTTGCGTCTTATGTCGTTCACTTGAGACGACTCATCATTTTCACACTAGTGTCAGGGTGACTAAGCAAGTTTGGAAAAGAGGACACAAGAAGACAAAGAAAGCAAAACACTGCATATGAGTTGAATGAGACTACTCTACTTATCATAACAACAATTTTTCCAGCAAAACTGGGGTCAATTTGATGGTTCCAGCAGTACATTGTTTTGCTCCCGTGCTGGTACTCCGGTCTGTTTCTCCAAACTGACGCCATGCTGACCGTCATCTACTGTAGGTAATACATTGACTATGGATAAGTACCTCATATAACCCCACTTCAAAACATCCAAACTATCCCTTTAAGAGACACATTTGTACCAAAAGTTAAATTTCAATTTATATAACCTATGTTTACTGTGTTATCAATTTAGTTTATTCTTTATTCTTGATTAACTTTTTATTCAATGTTCTTAAAGAGGAAGAAAGAATTATATATTGAATCCCTAAAAAAGGTTTTGAACTTTTAGTGGTACCATTATCCTAATAATATGATCATATTGTACTTTTATTTTACATAATTCTGCTGTCCAAATGAATGATTAAAACTAAAATGTGATTAAAAAAAAGTAAATTTAGGGTTTTGTTTTCCACTTTTGAAGAGTAATGCTTAACAGTGCAACATAAGTTGATTGTTTATATGTAATTTTAAATGCCATAAAGTGATCAATATGGAAAAAACCCTCTTATCAATATCACAATTTTGATTCAGATATTATCCTGGTATCCAGAAATCAACAACTGGTATTTTGTTGCTCCCTGTAAGAGACTGGGGAGGATTGATCACGGCGGGGAAAAGCTGAAAGCTAAAACAAGCTTCTCTTTTTATTAAGAGGTGTAAATAAGTGCTCGCTGTGCAGTCATGCTCTCTCTCATGGGGAGCAGGAGAATCATTAAACATGAACACAGAGAGCCTGCACCTGCTGGCAGGGGAGTGGCTATATTTAAAAACCTGTTAACCTCTGGCTGATGACACAGCACCGGGGGGATCGTCATCAACACCTGAGTGGTACATAACAACACACATATGTATGAGACTGTTTAACCTCAGGACAGAACAGTGTTATGCGGTTCACATACTTGAGAAGTAAAATAAGATCATTTTTCCACACATTAGTTATTTTCCTGAACCTTCAAATTACAAACAGTCCAAAACCCCAAAATATTCAATTTATAATAATATGAAACCCAAGAAAAGCAGCTAATCCACATTTTAGAAGCTATGACTAGGCGTTGTGTTGTTTTTTTTTTTTATAAATATATTTAAGTATTAATCATTTATCATAATTGTTGTTGATTAATTTCCTGTTGGTTAAACATTTGTTTGGGCACCAAATACCTCACAATAATTAAGTTTCAAGAGCTGCAAACAGACCGGAACTTATTGATTCATTTTTTATCACCACAGTTGGATGACTGCTGGTAATTGGAGGTGCACTACAGATGGATGATCATATCCTAAAGACTACTGAGTGAGAGAGAGCTAGACACTGACTGCATGACAATTAAGACCAGCAGAACCTGCCAGAAGCTTTTAAAGATACCGTTAAATGGAGCAACAGAGCAAGGTACACATACAGATTTAAAAAGACGATTCAGTGTCAGTACTGATGACTGTTGGGGGAAAGACGGTGAGCATTGGATGAACTTTGGAAGGCCGTTGAGGAGACAACAGGACGGAGAGCAGAGGGAAATATCTCATTAGACTACTAGAAAGGGGAAGGTATGGATGATGAGCTACAAACTGATTAAGCATGTTGGTACGTAGTAGGGATGTCACGATAACCGATATTTCGGTACCAGGTCGATGCCAAAATTCTGAAAACGTGACGGTAATTGTTTTTCTACAGTACCGCAGGTACCGGGGATCAGCGCTCGAGACTAACAGCGCCCCGGAGACAAAAGATGAGACAAAAAAATGTGTTTGGGACGCAGTAAACTCACCATTGAGCACGCACCCTATTTTTATTCCCTGATAATCCTACATTGTGAACAATAAATCCATGTTGAAATCTGCAGGACAAGAGCTAGTTAACATTAGCTGTTAGCTCCGCAAAGGGCTGCTAACAGCAAACCCATTGATTTACATTATGATGTGTTACCTATTCAGTAAAAATGAGCATTAGGCAAAGGTAAATTATAACGGTATCATGATGTGTTCAAATGTAATCTTGTAATATGTAGTTTTTGTTGAGAAACTTGAATAAATCCAGTTGGTTGAAGGAGATGTTTTCACAGCAATATAAAATAGATAATAGAGGGAATTATGACCTGGCATGGAGAATCGCGGAATTTCACTGGTATTGGTATCGACAACTACATTTCTGGTATCATGACATCCCTAATGCGTAGAGCAGAAGTGACACAGAAGAGGAGAGCGGTAGTGATCAAAAGGTGACGTTAGGGGATGGAAATACACCAGTGGTAAACATGATGGGTGGAATTACAAAACGTTTCTGGGCTGAATGAGTTTGTGGGGATGGAGAAAGTGCTAATAAATGGGTTATGGGGAGGTAAAGGCTAAAGCAGACCTGCTTCCTCATCCTCCTCCTCCTCATCATCATCCTCATCCTCAGAGCTGGATGACGAGGGGGCAGCGGCTGGGCCTGAGGTGGTGGCAGAGGCAGAGCTAGCTCCACTATTAGCAACATATCCATACTGCATGCCTGTTGGAAGGGGGGAGTGGGAAAGATACATAAGAAAACTGTCAAGACTGGACAGCAGACAGGGCGGCGGAGATCAGGCACTAAACTTCATACCATGTGATGTGTCTGTAAGTGTGTGTTGAAGCAATTTCTTCCATTCACTGATCAAAGAAGCTGATGGTTTCCCCATTTTGTCAAACTACCTTTAAGGGACAGTTCACACCAAAATCAAAAACACATATTCATCATCTTACCTGTAGTGCTATTCATCAATCTAGATTGTTTTGGTGTGAGTTGCAGAGTGTTGGAGATATCAGCCATAGAGATGTCTCACCACACAGAGGGAAGCGTGCATCTACTCATGGACGAGAGGCTGATAGCTAACCAATACTACTAGCTCTATCTCGATCTAGTTCCATTATACTGAAGAGAAGGAAGACATCTCTACGGCCGATATCTCCAACACTCTGCAACTCACACCAAAACAATCTAGATTGATAAATAGCACTACAGGTAAGAGGAAAAAATATGTATAATTTTTTACTTTGGGGTGAACTGTGCCTTTAAGACCGATACTGATGATATTCGCTTACATGCACAAGACAAGACAAGTTTAAATAGGCCAAAATGTTTTGAATTTTCTGGTTATGAGAGAGGGTGAACTTGTTTTACAACAAGCTGGGTTGCTTAACATGTTGCTTCACATGAACTCTATATCCACACCACTGAGAAATTTGATGTTGAAAATATGTTAATAGAGGTATATTATATCTCTATCTTTCTGTAGACATTTAGTTTAGATTAAGGTTATTAAAGGTTGAAAAGTTTAGTAGACGTCTAGTCTTAGGGTAGGCATTGTTTCAATTTGTCAATGTGTGTATATGACAAAAAAAATTAACATTTTTACTGTAAACACGGGGGCTGTGCATTGCTTATGTTAAATATTTACAGGTTTTTATGCATTTATAAAATATATAGAGTTTTTTAAAATATGGATTTAACCAGGCTATAGGCTTGCAGATGTGGGACTTAATTTCCCTCAAAGTTGTTTTCACAGGTATTCCCAGTCTGTGGATCACCCAACAAGCGCCACCAAACATTTTTTTTCCCCATAGCCTTGCAAATTTAAAAACATTACTGAAACCGACCACGTTAATCACAATCATTGCATTCAGTGTCACCATATAGCTTTTACCCAGCTGAAATAATTAGACCACTTGATTTAATTACCCACTTGAAATACTTAACAACAAAGCCTGCCATTAAATACGTGCCTATAAGAGATGTGTCCTTTGCTATTGTATGTACAGTATGTACATATGTATGTAAAACATGTTGCCTGAGGCCAATATCACTTTGAAAGAGGAAACTGATTTAGGTACACATTTTCTGGCCACAGAGAGTGAAAAATCTGGAGAATTGTTGTAGTTATTAGAACTTAAACACCTCTTAAGATGTAATTTTTCTCTTCTTGGTGAGACTATGCAAAGCTTCAAAGTCAGTTGGTTTTTGCAACTCAAATTCTGATTAAATGCAGGTGCAGCTGGTGCAAGAGTCCTAACCTGCTTAGCTGACAGTGGGGACAAAAATGACATGTCACAAACAAAATAAACCAGCAGCTGGCTGGTAAGTGATGAATTCCAACCTGAAACCCTCACATTTGTATAAATACTCACACCTGCACATTTGAAAGTGTGTGTGCCTGGAAACGTACCACACGTAATCTGCTCGCACACACAGCTGTGAACTGTGTGAACCATTCACACACACTGTAAATTTAGAGCAGGATTTCAAACATTCAAGATGTTCATGTAAACACATGCTTGTGGCAGACTTTGCACCAGAAAAGACAAAAAACAGGCACCAGAGAACAGCAAAACCAACCTGTAATTACTTTATGTTCAAACACCAAAGTAAAGCAGGTTAGAAAAAGTTAGTTTTCACTTCAACACAAAGGACACCTTCTGAAACTAACGCACTGGTGGGTTTCTTCTGCGAGCAGTGAAACAAAAAAAACAGGAAACTGTTTCATGTTGACCTCAACTATAAAAGGGGGGTTTTGGCCTCAACATTTTAACGCAATTCACAAAAGAAAACTTTAAGCTATTTAAATCAAATAAAAAATATTCTTTTGAAACATCTAAAACTATTTTGTCTGGAAAGTTAACTGCTCTGTGGCAGTTTGTCAACTTCTAACTTTGCACATGTAGAAACAAACATACATTAGGCCCATTGCTAACATTCCTTGGTTTAACATTCAACAACCTAATTTGACAAGCTGCCGTTCATCAGTACCAACACCATTGAAGAGCAGTAACAATGCCGATTCATCTTTTTGTGTATGTGTTGTGTCAGAGTCTTAATAAAGACCCTAAATCTTGTTACCTTGGTGGTGGCCTGGCGAGGAATGGACTGAAGTGGAGGGGGTTCCTGAGGGCGGTCGGTCTGCGCCACCACTGCTGTGAATGACCCCGCCATAGGAGTCGTAGCTCAGAGAAGCCTGGTGGCTTTGGTCATAGTGTTGGTGGACTGTGGTTTGGGACGAGCAAAAAAACACAAAGAAGAATAGGTAGGATATTTTTAACAGGAGAATGGAGATCTGCGTAAACAAAGATCCAACTGCTGAACAAAGACACACACTCAGGAAATACAAGAATTACAAAACAGCATTAAAAGTAGTAACAGCTGTCATGCAAATATCTATTAAAATGTAACTTTTGAACTGTTGGCAGTCTTCTCAATTCTAGTCAAGTCAATTTTATTTATATATCACAAATCACAAATTTGCCTCAGGGGGCTTTACAATCTGTACAGGACACAACACTCTCTGTTTGTCCCAGCACAGACAGACAGACTCTACAACTAACTTTCTAGGAATGCTGAATGTTTTTTGTTTGTGTGTACCCTTATGTTTAGATGATTTTTTGCACTTATATTGGCTGATACAAACATGGATTTTTGTAAGAGTCTTAGCACAAATGCAGGTGCAAAACAGGTTACGCCTTTTAGCCATGTCTACTTAAGGCAAGTGAGAAAAAACTAAAAGATTATGACACTTTTGTTCTGTAGCTAATTTGACAGCTATATTAGGCGACACACACCTGGAAAAAACTAACGTGAAAGTGCTAATTCCAAAATCATCCAAGTATTCTGGACTAAAACTATTAAGGAATGTAAGTTTCTCACCAGCAGGTAATCAGCTGATCAGCCCCAGCGTAAATTCACACATACCTGTGCTTCCTTGACCATTGACTGTCGGCGCCAGCTGACTAGGAGGAGCCACACTGTACCCAGGCTGCGCTGCTGTTGTGGAGGCTGGCCGAGAGGTGCCATACTGATGTAGGGGTGCACCCATCTGGGTGGGCATGACTCCGTGCGTGGAGGTGCTCTGGGAGGAACTCAGGGTGCCGTATTGGCTACTTCCTGGCGCAGAAGGGTATGAAACAATTGGGTAGACGGGAGCTCCGGGGGCACCAGCTGGTGCAGGCACCAAACTGGGCTGCTGTTGTGCTGGGGGAGCTTGGTATGACTGCTGTCCATAGTAGGATCCTGGAGTGGCATATGGTGGCTGCTGCTGCTGCTGGAATGGCTGTTGGTTATAGTGGGCATTTGATGATGGTGGTGGTAGTGGTGGTGCCGAAGAGAGGTGGGTGGCATATGGCTGAGAAGGAGGAGCAGAACTTACACTGTATGAGGAGGGTGCTACATGATGCTGAGAGAGGTGATGGTGCTGCTGCTGCTGCTGATGGTGGTTGCTCTGGTAGTAGTTAGCACTGTGGGCACTGTTCATGATGGGTGTTTTGCTGGGGAAAGGAGTGGAGTTGGCAGGGATGGTGGGGTAGCTCTGTTGTTGAGGTGGGGCTCCGTAGCAGCCTGCAGGTGGATGCATGGATTGGTATGTCTGTGCTGGACCTGAAGAGAGAGAGGGAAGGGGTGGTCAGGTGCATGTTCAATTAGTGTCACCAAAGCTTACAAATAAAGCACAGAACAAAAGTTCATCATTAGCTGCAAAACAACAAGCTTCATCAGCAGCTGTTCCTACAGCAGTGAGGGGTTAATACCCGGTTAGCTACTCAACTGAGCATCCCTGCAAGAGCACAGCAAGAGACATCAATAATAACCAATTATTTCAATGTAAATTTAACCAACTGGTTGTTTATAAGAGCTCCAGAATAAAGCAGAAAATATGAAATGATGGTGCGCAATCTGTCACACACTCTGTTACCTTGCTAACACTTAAAATAGCACGTTAGCTCAAAGGCTAGCAGGTAGCTAGCTGGGGTTAGTTAGCAAGCTAGCAAGCTAACCCCAGCTAGCAAGCTAACCCCAGCTAGCTACCTAACCACAGCTAGCAAGCTAATCACACCTAGCAAGCCAACCCAAGCTAGCTAGCTAACCCCGGCTAGCAAGCTAACCCCGGCTAGCAAGCTAACCTCGGCTAGCAAGCAAATCACAGCTAGCAAGCTAACCCAAGCTAGCAAGCTAACCACAGCTAGCAAGCTAACCCAAGCTAGCAAGCTAACCTGAAACCTGAAAAGCCTCAGTTTTAACCGAGTTTAAACCTAATTTGTAAATAATGTTCTAATTAATACAGGAGAATATTTGAACACAATGAAACCTGACAGACTAGCTTGACATCCCAGAGGGTTATTAGCATGCTATCTCTAGCCGGCAGTCTAATCTCCTCCTCCGGGCCTTTACCGTTGTGGTGGTAGGGGGGTGCAGCTCCTCCGTTCTGGCTGCAGCTGACGGAGCTGTTCAGGTTGGTGAAACCCGGCGCAGACATCTCTCTGCTCTGCTTTGCTCTGCTCCGGTCCGGTCCTCCCGCTCCTTACGCCCACTAATTACACGGGTGGGTAGATACACATGGCATACACCTGGCTACTTCACCCCCAGGAATGCGGCACAGAGAGGTGGAGGTTGCTGGTCGGTGAAGACCCGGAGCAGCCGGGGCCAGGTCTGCTCGGCTCGGCTGAGAGCTGAAGCTTCTAGTCGGGGATGTTGAGGAGCTTAATTGACTCCTGGTCCTCTGGTCCTCTCACTCCCTCTAGTGGAAGCTCTGATGTATGTATGATGGATATGAGGTGTGTTTCTGTGTCTATACTTTGACTTCTTTTTCAAGAAATTTTTCAATTTATTATACAATAAATGTTTTTCAGGAAATTTTTTGACACACTATACTTTTACTTTTTTTCATGAAATTTTTCAACTTATTATAAAATAAATGTTTTTCATGAAATTTTTGGACATACTCAACTGACTTTTTTTCAAGAAATTTTTCAACTTATAAAATAAATGTTTTTCATGAAATTTTTTGACATACTCAACTTTGACTTTTTTTCAAGAATTTTTTTAACTTATTATAAAATAAATGTTTTTCATGACATTTTTTGACATACTTCACTTTGACTTTTTTTCAAGAAATTTTTCA
>CAKAOI010038270.1:0-52739 GCA_916701655.1 Sebastiscus albofasciatus
TCGCATTAATATTTCAGAGTAAAGCTTCTATCACATGATTAATGGATGTTAATTAAAATGAGGTGAACCTGGAGTCTACTTGGCTGCTCATCAGGGGCGACACCCATTTCTGAGGCCAAACAATGTCGAAACACGTGCACATATACGGGATCTCTTGTTTAAACATAAAAGATCAGGTTTCTCTTCGGAAAAAGTTGTTCACTGTTGCCATTTGAGTACACACATTTTATACCTTTGGCACATACAAGACAAAACAGATGAACCCTAAAATTAATTTTAAAGACATTTCCTCATCTCTGTATTGGCACAACTTTGCTTTTTGTTTGCTGAGAGTGAAGAACACGGACTGAACCACGACTAGGACGATGAAATATGAATGTGTTACGGAGAATGATGTGTTATTTAATTTATCTTAGAAGCAGAGATCTTTATGAGCCTACAAAAGCCACTGCATCTTATTTTATACTACGATATCGATAACTCACAGCTGAGTTATGCTCTGTTGCTTATTGTATGTTTTATTGTTGATTTCATTGATGTTTTATAGCTGCTGCTTTGTTGCTTATTGTATAGTTTATTACTGATCTTATGTGACGTAAGGTGACCTTGAAAGCCATGTAAGGCTCCATTGAATAAAATTATTAATACTGGTATTTTACAACTCAAAGTTGAAGCTATGTCGGTCTGGAAGAAGAAAAGCAGGTTTGTAATGGATAGGAACCGATTTGTAAATACCGTCTTGAGTAAGATAACAATGTTGGATGATTCACAAAGACAGAGTTGGCTGTTAACATACACTCAGAAAATCAACCGGGACATGTATTTGATTTGCAAAATAGAATTATGTTCTGTTGTTCATTAAATGATTCATTGTGGTTTGTTTGTGTAAATCAAAGAACATATGCTGGTCCAGTTAGAACAACATATTTGAAAACAATGAGCTTTTGAGCCAACTCATTTGAAGGAAGCCGATTTTAAAGGTATAATATGCAGGAATTTTAATAAAAAACAATGTATAGACTGATATAAAATAATATTTCTCAATCATCACGTCTCACCCACTAGACGTGTGTGGTGGTGTCTGTATCTACAGATACCCTGCCCTCTGCCTGGATTTTCTCTTTTCTTCTTGTTTTACTGTGTTCCGGATGTTTCTGGGCGTCTACAATCAGCATTATACATCAATGAGCACAAGGCCCCCTTTAGCTCTGGTTGTGTAGTGTTGTGGTCGTGTTTATTTGTGCTTTAGAACGTAACCGCCGTGAAACAATCAGAAGATAACGTTTTATTTCTCTGATTCACTGCTTTCTTCTCACTAACGCCGCTCCCTCTCTTCATTCACTCTATAGCTCGCTGCTCTCTCCCTCGCTCGCTCATTGAGTCAAGGAGGAGTGGCCAACTTTGAATGCCGTGTGTTTGCAAACATCGGCCGACAAATGTCACATATTAAACCTTTAATGGACATATATGCATCTAATTGTTTGCCATCCTTGATATCAACCGGGAGAATGTACAGGTATATAATTCTACATGAAACATTTAAGTTAACCTGTTACTCGGAGAAAACATGGGAGATGAGGAAAAAAGTATTTTATCAGGATAAACGTTAGGATTGAAGCATTTTTTCCTTTATTTTACTATTAAAAATAATTTCTTTGACATACAGTATGTGATTTGATGATCATGATGATGATTTGTTTAATTATTATTGTTAGAATATGTTTCTTCTTGGTTTGTGCTGCATATGTGTTACACAAGAAGTCTTATCTTGATGTTTGTTTAGTAAAAACTAATTAACTGATATTGGCTGATACATTATTGTCTTTGGTAAGATTAAGTGGGTTTCATTACAACATGTTCTGACTTGTTGGAACTTGAAAGGGTGAAACTTCCAACTAAAAGCTGCGACAGCTGTATTTGTATTTGAGGTAGCTGTTGGAAAGAAGGGACTCTGGTGGATTAGGTGCTACGACAAGACGCCTGTGTCGGCTCCTGACCTTGTAAGGCCTCCTTGGCACGGTCCAGCTCCTGCTCCTTGTCACCCAGCTGCACACGGAGCTCGGTGGCTGAGAGCAGATTGGCAGAGCAACCTCCCTGGGTCTCCTCCAGGTCCTTACTCAACATGTCCTTCATTTGCCTCAGCAGGTGGACCTCCTCTTGAAGCTGGGCCACCTCCTCACGCAACAACACTGAGGGAGACACAGAGAGAGTTTGGGAATTTAGAGTATGCGGAAGAGGGTTGAGAAAAATGAGAGAGCAGGATTGAGAATATGAAATCAGAAGAACGATGGATGAGTAGAGGAGAAACTAAGAAGAACCAAGACTGAGAGTAGAAAACAAAAAAAGGAGTAAAATGGAGCAAAAAAGACACAAGAAAGACCAAAACATGAGAAAGAGCTAAATGTACAAGCAGCAGGAAATGAAGGAAGTTGTATTAAACTCCTGGAATTAAAGAGAGAGGATGTGATTATGCAGCACATCCTAAAATATGAGCTCAAATCAACACAGCAAACCCCCTCAAGACTCAAAGCTCCCCCTCAGCTGTGGCCGTAGGGGTTTAAGAAATTCAGATTAATGCTGCTGAGTGACAGATTCAGGACTGAAACCTGCGAGGGTAGTGGCTAAGTGAGAGACAACAGTCTGATAAGACTAAAAAAAAATACCAGCGACACACGACTGAGCCGTGCACCTCAGTGGCGTGTTTTCCATCCGCTGTGAAACGCCTCCCAACCCTCGGGGGAAACAAGCAGGAGCAGGAAACTACAGTATGGAGAGGACACAACGAACTGAGCAGAAACTAATGGACAGGAGCTGGTGGACACGTTTGCTGAGCAACAGGACAGAAAAGATGAAATGGATAAGAAGAGGTCGTTCACGGGTTGAATCTGAGTCCAGTGAGGGGAGTCCATACCAGCAACAGAGGAACAACATGACATAATGATTCATGGTGCAGGTTTGTTACAGAAGAGTGGACGCTTTTCATAAGAACAGAGACAAATGACACACGAGCAGCAAAAACATTCAACTATATGCTGTAAAATCTGCAGCCCCTGATGATGCACTTGTAATTCATAAGCAAAAACCTTTATGATTCCTCAATACCATACAAGATGGAATAATGCAGGAGAGACTAGTTAGTTAATCAAGTAGTAGATCAGTAGAAAATGTTAGATTTTGACTATTTTTATTAACAATAATTGAAGTAATTTATCAACTTCTCAAATATGCAGATTCGTTTCTCTACATGACTATAAATGCAATATCTTTGGGTTTCGGTTCATTTTTCGGACAAAATGAGCAATTTGAGATCTGGGAACTTGCGATGAGCATTTTCCACTGCATTTTATAGACAAACCAATTAATCAATTAATTGAAGAAAATAGTCAACAGATAAATCAGTAATGAAAATAATAATTAGTTGTATCCTTAAACATTATACAAAAAGTAAGAAGACTAGAGTCTACAGCCAGGCTAGCATCTCTGGAGGCTGTAATGCTCATCTTTAAAGAAGAGCTACGTAACAGTTACTTAGATAAACATTGAGGTACAGTATTTGTTTTTGTTTGTTTAATTGTTGTTGTGGTGAATTACATGTGATAATTGTCCAGAAGGTAGTGCAAGAAATTTTTTAAGTCACAAATAAATAATTGACCTCAGTGGTCTGAGAAGTGAAGCCAATGCTGAAGTGACTTAAACTTGCATTCTTTCTAACAGCCTGCAGGGGGCGACTCCTCTGGTTGTAAAAAGAAATCTGATTGTATAGAAGTCTATGAGAAAATGACCCTACTTCTCACTTGATTTATTACCTCAGTAAACATTGTAAACATGAGTTTATGGTCTCAATCGCTAGTTTCAAGTCTTCTTCAATACAGCATGATGTAAATTAGGCGTGGCTACCTTGTGATTGACAGGTCGCTACCACGGTGTTGTCCGGTCTGGGAGTTGTCCATGTTTTTCATCTTACAACTTTAACCCTTTTACAGTGTGTTTTCAGTTAATGAAAGTTAATTTTAACAATTTGCTCGCCTAAAATTGTCTTATTCAGCGTTCCGTTGTTCTTAGCTCCACCCTCTCGTCTCACTACTGGTTGCAAAAGAAACAACATAGCGAAGGCCAAAAACCAAGATGGTGACGGCCAATGCCGAACTCGAGGCTTCAAAACGGCAGTCCACAAACCAATGGGTGATGTCACAGGGACTAGGTCCACTTCTTATATATAGTCTGTGGTCTTGTACTACCTTAGCCAGAGTCAAGGAAATCCCCTTAAGTGAGCTGCTTGTTGCAAGTTTCCCAGACCTGGACGTACAGTCTGATCCTCTCCAGGACACTTGTACTTAGCTCCACCCTCTCATGTCACATCTGGATGTTAGGCCAAAAAGCAATGGGTGACGATACTCACCGTCCACTTCTTATAGCCTACACAGTCTATGGCTTTAATAGAGAACACTTATATACTCCCAGTTATTACATGAGAAACATTTAATTAGAAATGAATTTGAAATTTGACCTAATGATGGTGCTAGATAAAAACTCTGGGGATCACTAAAGTCACCAAGACAATGAACTTTTACACAAATGTCAACCTGCTAGTGGAGCTAGAGGAAAATTCAACGGATCATCAAAATCAGGAGGCTTCATCCTCTGGGGACTACGAATGTCTGCACAAGATTTCATGGCAATCCATCCAATAGTTATTGAGTTATTTGAGTCTGGACCAAAGCAGTGGACAAACATTTCCATCCCTAGAGGCAGGCTACTCGCGTGGCTGAAAAATATAACGAGTAAAAAAAAAAAAAAAAGGATGCAAGTGTGCCCTTCATTTTATACAGATCCCGACAAGACTCCATGTAAAATGATGTAAAATTCAAGAGCAAGTGTGCATGCAGCAGAGTATGACTGTGTGTTTGTGTGACTCAGAGAGAGAAAGAGAGAAGGTCTCTGCAGGCCTGCAGCCAGACCTCGTGGGGCTGCAGCAGCTCCGATAAGAGAGGAAGGGACAGCCCATCGGTCTCTGTCGACTCAGGACTATGGAAACACACCGGGCAGCTCTGTGCTGCATGTGACAAAAAGAGTTTGTTTCCCTGAGAGAGCAATCGTTCACGGCCTTCTTGCAGCCTAAATCCGCTTATTCATCTGTTTACCTACAGGCTTTCCTATATTTGTCGCGGGGAGCCCAGCTGCTGCTTTTCATGCCACTGGACAGAAGTGTGCATTTTGTAGCAGCTTTATTGTGTTCGGCTTAAATCTGCAACTCTAAACAGGCTGTTTAAATTATCAGCTGCTCTTGCTGCGATGTGAAGGGTGGTCCGCTCCCGTCGTTAGCGGGCACAGCAGTCGTGTTTAGCAGAGAATTTGTTAATTACAGTGATTCTAAATTGATTATGAGCATTTTCCCCTTTTACTCAGAATCTATGAGTATTTCACTACCTTAGTATTATGTATCATCACGCATACAACATTGGCTCGTGGCCATATGTACTTTAGGTCGATTAAAAACGAGAAAGAAGGTCTTGAGGAGTATTTGCAGTGGATTCAGAAAGAAATGGGTCTAATTTAGAGATAAATTAGTTCCATAATTTCCCAAAATCCCAATTTTGCATTCATTCCCAGCATCATCTCTTCACCCAATAATGTAAACAGACCCACAAATGTACACACACACACACACGTGTTATGAGGCAACTCAGCTTTTTTGCCTCAAATTGGGTGTGAAATGAAGGCAAAGAAAACGTCTACTCTTCCCTGAATTTGTAGCCATTTCACATGTAAGAAATGTATGAAGGGACACAGAAAAAGCTGCTTCATTGCACACTAACTTGAGTTAAAGCTGCACCAACGAGACCGACAGACACCACCCATCTACCTATAGATAACGTACCTCCACATACACTGTTTCATGCAATCCAAAAAAGCTCTGTTTAAAATGACAGGAGTCATATAAGCCGCACACTGCAGTCTATACGCCATTATCGTCTGGGCTCTCTCAGCTCTGACCCTGAGTGGCTGTGCAGTGAGCTTGGTCAAGCTATTAGAGTCCTCCCACAGAAGAAGAGCAGCCCACTCTTCTTCTTCGTCTTCGTATTCAGCAGAGACCCATTCGAATAATTTCTCATCCAAGCCTGATTAGAGTGTCCATCAAAGCCAGTTAGGACAAGGCCATCACTCCCAGTCCTTTTTACCCCCGCACAGCAGCAGAGCTGTCACAAGCCAGCACACACACACACACACACACATACACCCACATGCACACACACAGAGCGGGGAAGGGGTGTGTAGTGGCTGTTGGCTCCTGATTATAGGCTTGAAAGAAAGCAGAGGCATCACTCTCTGCTTGGAAAGGGGAAGTGAGGGCTGGAAATGTGTGGATTGGCGGTCAGAGACCTGAACTAGTCTCCTATGAAGCGTACGCAGGATTAAAGTGGAGCTATTTATATACATGAATGATCAAAGATGCTTAATGTGAGCTCTGCTGGAATATTGAGTTTGGATGAGAAGTTACATTTAAAGTTATTGCTCTTGTTGCAGAAAACCCACTCTATTTTAAAAGCTGCATCAGACTAACTAATCTCAGTGCATCCGAATTGATTGGCTCTCATCATATAAACAATCACTTTCCAATCAGGCGACTTTACGGCGAGTGTAGTAACGCACTGTTGGAAAGCTTCATTCATTAGGTTTGCCTGATCTGAACCAAGGTTATTGCTTCCTACATTTAGAGTATGGCGAGCTTCTTTTGACATTGAGGCATTCACTCTTATTCTAATTCAGCATTTAAAAGGACTTAAAGGTGCAGTGTGTAGGATTTGGCGGCACTAGTGGTGTGGTTGCAGATTGCAACCAACTGAGTACCCCTCTGCTCACTCCTCCCTTTCCAAGACTGCTGTAACGTGAGCCGCTGAGTGCAAAACCGTGGTAACGCCGTTCGCCTCGCTCAGAGGTCATCCTTACCAAAATAACACTACTTTAGGAGCAGCGGAAGTCAGACAGCGACTGGCGGTACTACGGTTTTGCACTCTGTGGTTCAAGTTACCGCAGTTTCACAAGCGTGTCTGAGAACTACAGTGGCCTTCAGGTAACGTAAAAACGTGAAAGGCTCTCTCTAGAGCCGGTATTTGGTTTGTCCGTTCTGGGCTACTGTAGAAACATGGCGGAGCAACATGGCGGACTGCATGAAGAGGACCTGCTCCCTATGTAAATATGAATGGCTCATTCTAAGCTAATGAAAACACAACAATTCTTAGTTTAAGGTGATTATACACTAATGGAAACATAGTTATGAATATTATATTACATTTGGGCTAATAGATCACCCCACATGTTACACACTGTTCCTTTAAAGGGTCAGTTCACCCAAATAACAAAAATATTTGTTATATACTTTTGATATATCCGTGTCTGAGATGTCTTCAAACGCCCCAATAACATCAGGGTGAATGGAATTTAGTTTGTGCCGCTCAAAGCTCAGAATAGTTTTAGGGCTGCAGCTAATGATTATTTTCTTTATTGATTAATGTGCCAGATATCATCTTGATTAATGAATTCATTGATTAGTCTAAAAAATGTAAGAAAATAGTGAAAATATGTAATAGTGGTTTTAGTCTACAATGCCAGAGAAAACCAGATCTGTGGATCTTCTACATAGTCGGCTCTACAGAACTAGACTTGGCCAGTTTCAATCAGGTAGAACAGTTGAACAACTTTTCTGCTTCACTTCGGAGTCACTCCTCATTTTTGGATATTTAAGACATCTTAAACAACATCTCTTGATGGAGTACATTGGTATGTAAATGAGGTATGATTGTACAGTGTGAAAGCAGTGCAAATATTGTAATCCTGTTCCTTTGTCTGTTTTTTTCTTCCTTGGTCTCTTTATCTGTAGCATGTCTTTGGAACTAGTATTATTTTCTTTCTTTTAGATATTAAAAAAATATATATATTTATGTTAAATTGTAAATTGTAAATTGGTGGCAAACATATACAGCTGTCTTTAATTTCTGTGTTAGATGGATTCCTTTTACAAGCCCTCAGGGTTTTTTTTTTTCAACCCACCTGTGTATTATTGTACAACGCCTTTGTTTTATTTTACTATATGCACAAATAAAGAATTAAACAGAACTAAAGAAGAGAGAAAAGCAGTAAAATATTCACAATTACTAGGATTTTCTTTTAAATATTTGGTTGAAAAATGACTTAAGCAATGAATTGATTATTAAAATACTTGTCAGCTATTTTTCTGTCAATAGACTGATTAATTGTCCAAGCTCTGAAAAGTTTCATTAAAAAACAACAGCACAATCTTTATCCATAAACAATATCCCCGTTACTCTGGATAGTCCACAGAGCTCACTGTCAACGGTTTGTATAGGGCGTAGTTCCAGTGGAAAACTGTTGACACGGTGGTCTGTGGATTATCCAGAATAACTGGGGCATTGTGATGAAAAAGGGTTGAATTGTTTAAATAAACAGAATATTTCTAACAAACACCCAAAATCTCAGACAAACATCTCTTAAAAACTTGGACAAACCAAACTAAAACTGCATGGCTAGATACCTTTAAAAGGCAATATTTTGTAATTTGGGTGAATTGACCATTTAACTGAACTACAGGTTCTTATAAAACATGATGGAAAACACAGTTTCAATGGACCACAGACTATTTGAAAGCAAAACCATGAAAATAAAATTGGACGATTGAGAGGAGTGTCAAAACTCTGTGACAGCAGCCAACTGTTCTGCCCTGAGGAGTAACGATGTGCACGGCTGTCACTTTTCCACCTCGGTCTGCTTGACAATTCAAATCCGTGTAATTTTAGTTAGTACAGTAGTTCCGCTCAGCTATTTCTGTCCGACACAAAGCCAGAGGCGATGCTGCTCCACTAATCTCTCAGGTACTGTAACTGATAGTTTGATAACAAGGTCATACACTATTTTACAACTTTACTACGGTATGTGTAGACATACAGCGCCGTCACAACTGTCCTCTTAAAGCGATATTTTTAATAGAAGACTCCTGTGAACAACCAAAAGCATATTAATACTGTCTAGTTGGACACTGGAGGAGTTTCAAGAGCATGAAACACATCTTCAACCTGTTTCATTCACCTTGAAATACCTGCTGAACATTCATTGCTTTAACAAATGATCAAACTGTCTTTTTGAAAGCAGGTGCTTTAACTCTTTCCTTACACTGTAGTTTCCTACAAGGTCTAATTTTTTTTTCTTGCAGCAGTATACTGTCCTTGTAAACAACGATATAACCAGACGTTCTCATTCCCAGAGTGTAAATTACTGACGCTTTGTCACAGCCATCGGTGTGCAATACCAACGCACAAGTCACCCTTTAGCGGCGGTGTGAGACGCTCCAGGCTGTCAAGTAACTACAATGTAAATACATTTGCGGTAATATTAAACACACACAGAGAAAGTGCTGTGGTGACGTAGTTTAAAGAGTGAAAGAGACACCCGGGGCAGGCGGGAGAGGAGCTGGATGGGTCAACAGACACAAAGCTTTCATCCAGGAGACCGCTGTCAGTCTCCTGTGTGTTAAATTTCACTTTCACGTTACAATCAGCTGTTGGTTCGTGTCCCGTGTTCACAACGTCAAGTCACATTTTCACTGTACAAACAGTAGGAATTTTAAGCCCAAACATGTTGTATTTTCCTAAACTTAAGTATGTGGTAATGTTGCCTAAAGCTAAGCAAGTGTTTTTGTTTGGTTATCAACGTCAAGCGCGTGTTTACTGCGACCGAAAAGTGACGCCGAGGGGTCTGACAATGCGTCGGTATGTGACGAGTTGGGACGAGAACGTGTTGATAACATATCATTTACATACACTGCTGCTGTGTGACAGACAGGAGCTGGTTTAACAGCTTTAGCTACCATGGAACAAAGACGTAAGCACGTCACTGTTCATGATAGGTCTGTGAAAACTGCTGTTTTATATAGTACAGTATTGAGATCTGTCTTTAACTGTCTGTTTCCACACTACTATGGAAAAAGAGCCTGAAGGAGTTTTGTTTCCTGCTGCAGACTTTTCACTGTTTCCTTCTTCCCTATTGGCTCCTGTGGTGCTGGTGCACAGCTATAATATGCTATCTGTAAGGTGGAGAGAGGGGTTGTGTGTATGTGAGGGGAAGCTAAAGGATGAAAACAGTAATGGCTTTCTACAGAAAGCGCTGAGAGATTTTCTGCTTGTAGCGTCGCAGGGGGTGCAGCAGCTAATTCAGCAGGACATCAAAGCGACGTCATTTAATGGCGCATTTCTCACACAAATGGCTATGCAGCAAATAATTAAATCAGCAAACATAGGGACACCAATATCAAAGTTTTCTTTAAACAAAATTAGAAGCAACATGACAAAACGTTCACTGGGGATGTAAAAAGCAGCAATACAACAAAAGCTTCTCTGTAACTCGCTGATATGAGCAGAGCTGTTTCAAACAACTAGGAAAGTCTTTAAAATGCTTCATCAAAGCCTCCCAATGAGCTATTCTCTCATAAGCTCTTCCTATTGATAAACTTTACAGAGAACGAACCAATGAAAACATCAAAAACTTGTTTCCCAGGACAGCTCAGAGACGTCCTGTGAAATGGGAAACATTACGTAAGTGAGTACCTGCAATGCAGGTGATTGTGTTGACTCAAACTGTCAGCCTCCCTGAGGGGAAGAGAGCCACCGCCGTGTCTCTGGAACGTCTTCAACAGATTAGCTCCTGCTCATGTTTACCTCAATGTTCATGAAATTCCTGCTCTACAATAACATGCATTATCGAGTCGTAACCATTAGTATTTTAATCAAAACCATACGTACTGGGAGACTACATTAATGCACAGTAAACATCTGAATTAAAGATGATGGCTGGACAGAACAATTCTAACAAAAATATACCAACAGCTACAAGAAGAACAACCTAAAGCGTACTCTCTCAATTCCATTATAAGCTTTACAAATAAAATTCACTTAGGCCTAATGGTAATTATACCATGGTCTGGGTGTATACTTGATTCTGATTGGCTGCAGGGAGTCCATTAATTCATGATAATGGACACCTACTTAGTAGTTCCAGTGAAACTGTCTGTTCACCTTTCTAAGTTAATGCACTGGCTATTAAAAAAATATGAATATCTTATTTACAACACTGTAATGTTAGTCCTTCAGTGCTTCATCCTCTGAGTACCACAGGGCAACGACTGTAACACGCAAGCTGCAAAAAGTAAGTTACAGTGCCCCTCTGGACTTAGAGATACTTGGTACCACATAAGCGATCGTCTCACATCTCATTCGCTATTCATCTCGCCACTTCAGACCGCTGTCAACAGTATACATGACCACTCATTTGTTCGTGAGACTCTTGATATTGATTCAGGGACAATGACAGGGCTGGATAGCTATCTAGTCTTGTTGTTAAAACATACTGTCAAATGATATGTACTGTGTTTCAACCGCACACAATGTTACTGACTTTGAATCTTGCTAGCACAACGTTAGCTTTCTGGCTCGTAGCTGAGCCAATGGGTTCTATGAGTTGAGCAGACTAGAAATATCTACCGTTGCCAAGTCCTAGCTAAGGTCCGTCCTATTTACTGGAGCACTGAACAACATTTCCATTGCATAAAAACCTTATAGGATGGATTTATATTAGCACACCCTCAGGTTTTATCAGGAAAACAGAGAGAATGCATTGTGGAAAACTTTAGATTTTGGTTGTCAAACGCATGAAAATATAAATGAATGGTCTTAATCTTTTTTTCTTTGGCAAGTGACCACGGAGTAAGCGGGATAATGCCTTTCGAGATGTCCATTATCATGAATTAATGGCCGTTGCAGAGGCACTCTGGTCTCCACGTCGTCCATTAATTCCCGATAATGGATACCTTGTCGGGCATTATCTCTTACTTTAACAGCATCTTGGTTGAATGTACACAAGCAACAGAGGATCCACAGACCCGAGGACATGCACATCTTCTATCTGCATGGTTAATCGACATTGTATATTGAATATTAGGTTACTCTGCAATTACATCTGCAGGTCTATCACCCGTTTACCTGATGGGTTAAAAGTCTATCAGCTAATTAAGTGATGAAACTAATCGAGGTTAGCAGTAAACATTTTCTAATTCATGACGGAGACGCACTTATGAAACCGAGTGGATGAGGCAATGAGATGAAAAGCCCAAATCACACTCATTTCACTCCAAAGTCTCATGTCACACACACACTACTGATCAGTGTGGAGAGTGAACACCAGAAGGCAAACCAAGAAGCTTTGGCATCATATATGTAATATTATGTAATTAGTTATGAGCATATACTCATCATTATATTAGTCCGTGCAGTGAGGTGTTTTCCCCTGTTGCTGCTGGATTACTTGATTTGTGTTTGTGTGGGCGACGTGCATGTGTGTACGTGCGTGTTTGTGAGTGTTGACAGCTGGCTATTTCTGCACTATATTATGAGTGGAGCATATGTCTGCTGAGCTCTGGCCTCCACTAATTACAGTATAAAGATCAGTTGAGATTGCTCAGGGAGAAGACAGCAGCCTGCTTCAGCTCTTGATTAAACTCATCACGCAGGTAGCACTATAGCCTTGACAGGCAGGAAAAATAGAGCGTGGATGGACTGAAATAAACTCTGCAGGTTGTGCATCGAAGACGAGCGTGCGATAAGCCTCATCTTATTAATAATCTGTGTTGCTTTAGAGTTCTCCCTCATATGACACTCTGTCTGTCTCAAGAGAATAAAGCTGCACAGGAGAGAATATGTTTAATATAGTGCGGATAGCACTTGTCAACACCAACCTTCTATTTCCAGGTAGATGTCTCGAACCTCAGCTTTTTGTTTTTAGCCATGCTAGCGGCATGGCTCTAGGGATGGCAATGTCAATCTGTCAGTCCACTACTTTGGTTCAGACTAAAATAGGATTGGCATACAGTTTTGTAGGAATTCATGGTGCCCAGAAAGGGAATCCTCATTCGAAGATCTTTTCCTCTTGCACCCCCATGAGGTTCACGTGTGGTTTTAATATCAACTATTAGATGGATTGTCATAAAGTTTGGTACGGACATTCGGTGTTCCTCTCAGGATGAATTCTAATAATTTTGATGATCCCCTGATCTTTTAATCTTACTCCGCCAGCAATTCAAAATTTCAGCTTGTCGAATACTTTAGACAAAATATCTGCACAAAAAATGACATTCCCATCAGCTTCAGCTGTACTTTGGGTTAGTGCCAGTTAACAAATATTAGCATGCTAACACGCTAAACTTAGACAATGAACTTGGTAAACATTATACCTGTTAAACACCAGCATGTTAGAATCGTCATAGTGAGCATTTTGCCATACAAGCATTAGCATTTAGCTCAAAACAGCGCTGTGCCAAGCTGTGCCCACAGACGATATATTAAGACGGACAACGCGTCTCCACTGCCTATAACTGTACAAAAGTGAAACCAAAATTTCCCGGATACCAGAGCTGCCATCTTGAGATCTTGACGTCATTTGGAGCCAGAATCTGCGCAGTAGTGATCGGGGGGCTGGAGCCGCGGTATTGAGGTCCCACCCACACACCCGCCAGAGCCAATCACGAGTCGAGCACGGCCGCAATTTGAGAGAGACTCACAGCTGTCAATCATGACGTCTCACCCCCTTTTTATAGCATCAAATAACTAATTAAAACCAAACTTCTCGGAAAAATTAACACTTGATCACACACATGTCCCATCCGCTAACATGGAGGATGCAGGATTTATGACCCATACTGCAGCCAGCCACCAGGGGGCGATCGAGATGTTTTGGCTTCACCTTTGGGGAGCTGTAATGTCGTCCATCTTTATATACAGTCTGCGGTACAGCCTCACAGAGCTGCTAGCTAGCATGACAAACGACTCTTGTATAAGTAGTCCAAATTTTGTGAAACTGATCATTTTCTTTCTTACAAGATGTAAGAAAAACATCCTATGATCCTTGAGCACTCTGTTTACACCTCGAGAGAAAAGGACAGCCAAAATACTTGTTAAGGATTTATGAAAGAAAAGCATCAAATCAGCATGATACCCGAATCTGACAGAAAGACAGAGAGGGAGGGAAAGCGAAAGAAAAGAAGACCGAGACTGAGAGGCTTCACAAATAAACCCATTCATTGTGTCAGCGGCTACCTGCTGAGCCTCAAATCCCGGGGAGGCCGTGTAGGTGGGTGGCAGAGGTAGGATGCAGCGATCGGGGGCTTTTTTTAGCATCTTCATTGTTAATTTGTGCTATAGTCACAGGAGGAACTTGTGCGGTAATGGAACAGAGGTTGTATAGACCTGCGTGGGTTGTATAGTTTCAGATTTGACATGCTTAAGCTACAAACAGCGGCAGAAGCAGTAACAAGCCTCCATCTCACGTATACCAGGAGATCAAAAAGAACCTGAAGCAAACACCTAATTCCCGATGCCTCGACATGCTGAGACTCCGAGCATCCTGCATCCTGAAAAGGCCCTGCATGTGCTGCCTAACGTGTACTGTAAGGTCCTTTTCCTACTCAGGGTATTACACTGCCTCTCTATAATACATATGAGCATAAATAATGCATATTGCTGGCTCTCAAACCTACCTGACCAGAGTATTCACCACTTAATGGTAATTCATCGCAGTCTGCAGACGAAACATCGCTCGCCGCTTCATAAAAGTCTAATATATATGTTGATCTTTTTATCGTTTTTCCTCTAAAAGATACTTCAAATATTGTACTTGAAAACAGATAAAATGCTAATATGGTTGAAGCGTATGTGCCCTGCATATTGTTTGTGTGTATGTTGACGTGTCTGTCTTCCGTGCATGTTTGTGAGTGTAATCGCGTACAGTATCCTATCTGTGCGGGTGTATACAGTATCCATTGGGATCTGCTTCCATTAATTAATTGCTTGTGGGTTTACACTACAACTGGGGTCAGTGCAAGGATGCCAAGAGCAGATAGCTGTAATTGATTCACACGTTTATTATGTGCAGATTAGGCACGCTGCCAAGGATGTGCCACTGGATGAGCACTGAGAACTTGGACAGGGCTATTTAGATGTCTAATACTGCTGTCAAGAGTTGCATTTTGAAAAACATACCCTCACTGTCACTTGACACCGGTATCACTCACCGTGCGTGGGTTTGGTTTACAGTACATAACGTGAATTAGCCAGTGGTAAACCTGGCTGACACAGCAGGAAACAGGGAGTCCTTTGATTTCTGTCTGCAAAGCCGTGATAATGAGGTGACTTTGTACAGTAATTGTAGTATTTCTGTCCCTCTTAAGCTCCACCCTCTCATTCCCTCCACTTTTCATACAGCAGGTGACATGTCTGAGCATGTCTGTTTTGACTCAAAGTGTCCCCCCTCAAGCACTAAGCAATGAACCCTCACACGTTTTAACCGTTTTACTGTGACCTGTGCCGAGTGTCTGAGTGCGGGAAGGACTAACGAATTCATGTATGAGGTACTTTATGAAGTCCCTACCTGGACAGAGACATTGGGGCAGTAAGGTGAGGCTGATATTTCATACAGTATTTAGATAGTTCAACATTTTGGGAGATACGCTTATTCGCTTTCTTGCAGAGAGTGAGATGAAAAGATCGATACGACTCTCATAAAGACTGAAAACGGGGAAACAGCTAGCCTGGCTCTGTCTAAATGAAATAAAATCCACCCACCAGCACCTCTAAAGGGGGGATTATGTACCGGACAATTTCTTGATCAAGTACAATAACTTCCTGAAGTCTTTGCTTTACACTTTGATTAAACAAATTAGATATTACATGTTAATTAGTGAGCTTTAGGGCGCTTTCACAAACCAACCATTTAGTCTGTTTTATCAAACTCTGGTGCGGTTCGTTTTAGCAGTGGTGAAAGCTGTAATCTTACTCTGGTACGGATCAAAACAACAGGTCCGAGATCGCTTGTGAGAGGTGATCTCGTACCGCTTCCAAGCAAACCAAAATGCAGACTGCCTGTGCGAACATTTGTTGAGATAGACACAGGTAAATGACATGAGCAGGAGAGGACTGACCTTCTGCAGGAGACTGATGTTTGCTTGACATCTGGGCTGAAGAGAACATACAGAATACGCTAAATAAAGTCCACAAAAATAATGACGTTTATAAAGTCATCCGTGGTAAACTGGAGGAGAAGGGATTTGTGTGCACACAGTAGATCAATGCAGTGTCAAAGTGAAAAAAGTTCGACAGCAGTATTTCAAAGTCCAAGGATTCCCTCTGTAGAAGCTCTCGAGACGGAAAAGATAAATGTTCTCCTTCATACCCAGCCTTCAGAAAATAATTTTAAATTATGAACTATGAAACCGAACCAGACTTAATAAAAAACGAACCAAAAGTATCCAATTCTCTCTGATTTGGACTCACCAAACGGACTATGGCTTGTGAAAGAGCCCTTAGAGGTGCTGGTATAGGCACTTTTTAACCTTTTAGTAGAGCCAAGCAAGCTATTTTTCCATTTACAGTCTTTATGTTAAGCTAAACTAACCAGCTGCAGCTTCATATTTACTGTACAGACATGAGAGTCGTATCGATCTTCTCATCTAAATCTTGCATATTTACCAGAATGTGGAACTACTCCTTTAAAGTACTGTTTGACCAAATCAACATATTTGTAAGACACCATCATGCTTCCATGTGAAGTGTGAATAAATGTCTCCAGCCCTCAAACTCTTGCTGATTTCACAGTGGGGACAGTCCTCAGCCCTTGAGGACTTAGCATGAGTCAAAGTATGTAAGTCCATAAGGGCGGACACTGGAATTCGGTCTTAGTATCTACAAAACACTGTCTGACCAGAGTAGTCATCAAAGAGGCGGGGTCCATGATGTCAACCAACTTGTATAAGCCACTGAGGACCAAAATGCCACAGGCTCTATTGTCCCTGTTGGGGACTCAACATCTGTCAGAAACAGCTGGATCTGGTGTGTAGAGAACTGGAAATCTACATGATTTGATACACGACCTCCCTCATGTCCCAGGGCAAGAATAATTCCTCAAGCCGCATGAGGCGCTGGAGCTGCTGCCGAAGCTTGTGTATGAAACTTTAAAATCCTGACTGAAGAGTTTGAATCCTGTAAAATATGGCGATAAATACCTGTTCTGAGCTCATTGACATTCAGTCTGACACTGCAGATGATGAAAGTAATAATGGTTCTTGATTAGCTCGGGGTAGCTACAGCTCACACAGAGACTGAAGAGTGATGATTCTCAAAAACAAAACAACTAAATGACGCTCTATATGAATCTAGATGAAGGACTTTACACCAAAGCTGTGAGCGTGAAGCTCATAGTGACGCTACCATCTGTCTGTTGCAGCGCAATCGGTCAAACTCATTTTCTTCTGCAGTTTTGAGTGGTGACCTCAGGGTGCCGAGTACATCAGCCGCAGCAGGAGTCACGTAAAGTTGAATCAAACTCATCTCTATTCATTCATACACCACCACGACATACATGATAGACACTGACACACACACACACACACACACAAACAAACACACACACACACACAAACACACACACACACACACACACACACACACACTCAAGTGTCAAAAAACCTGTTCATGACACCCAAGCTAAAGATAACAGAGGCCCTTCCCATGAGATTCAGTACCTCAAATAACTATAGCTTCCCTTAACATCCTCAATTACCCATAATGCATCTTCACATGCTGGATAACATGTCTGGTTCCAACATGAATCCAAACACAAGAGCCAGTGTAGATATTATTGTCCCTCAGTGCCATTTTCTCTCAGATTATGCAAGCTTTACTATGTCTGCTGAGCTACTAAAGTCTGTAATACTGCACAGTATCTCACCAAATACCACTCCATTCATGTACAATCATTATAGAAGATTAACAGATTACAATGTTATTCATATGAACATGTCAAATCTAGGTCAGCATTTAGTTCTTATCTTAAGTAAAACCATAAATAAGTCTTGCCTATGGAATAGATTTAAATAAAGCAGCACTTACTTTAAAGGGCTAAGCCAAAGAGTACAAAAGTAAATCATGTAAAATAACCTTCAGTATATATTATTGTAAACATACGTACCATGGTGGAAGAAGTACTCAGGTTATTTACTTAAGCAATAATAACATTGTGCAAAAATAATACATTGGATGTAAAAGTCCGGTACTTAAATTTTTATCAAAATGCAGTAATAATATTTTTATAAAAAATAGAGTAAAAAAAGTACAAATACTCCTTATGTAGAATGGACCATCTTCAGGACATTATATTATTATATGCATATTATTGTGTAATCCCTCGGATTCACAATGGGAATATTTTGGGTACTTTTACAGTAAATAAGGTGCCATAGTGCATAAAAAAGAATCAAAATAGACTAATAGAGCTTGTTTATAAAAAAAAGTGCCAGTGGAGAATCCCCTGGACCCCCTGACAGGGGTCTTTTAATGTTTATTGATTTTATCTGATAAATATTTAATATTAATAATTCATGTTTGTTCATTAACTGGCCCCTGGCCTCCTGCCATTTTGCAAAAGTGGCCCCGAGGCAAAGCAGGTTGAGTACCCTGAGTAACATGTACTGTAAGCAGCATTTGAATGCTGCAGCTGTTTGAGGGTGGGATCATTTTGACTAGTTCACATTAGAGCTGAAACGATTTATTAATTAATCGATTAGCTGATCGTTAGAAAGCTATTTTGATGCTGGAAATTAGTATGTTTTTGTGACTTTTTATTCCAAATGGCAAATGTTATCTGATTCTAGCATCTGAAATGTGAATCATTTCAGTTTAAGGCATCAGTATGGGCTCTGGGAACTGGGCATTTTTCAGACAGTATTTGCTGACTTTTTATAGACCAAACAATTTTATAGATTAATCGAGAAAACAACAGGTAGATTAATAGATAATGAATATAATCGTTAGTTGTAGCCTTTCACATACTGTTGGATAGTTTAATCTATGACAATTCATAAACTGATCATATGTTTTATAATAAAAAAATAATCCCTCTGAAATGTAGTATAGCAGAGGTGTACTGTAGCATAAAATGTAAAGTATAAGTACCTTAAAATCCTACATGAGTACAGAACTTGAATGTACTTTCCACTACTGCATATGTATCGTGACACTCAAATTCCTCTCATACAATCAATGCAGGCTGTTGCACGCATACACACACACACACACGTGAACTTGAGTCCGCTCACACACTGAAGGCACTTTTATGGCCTACCACACTATTCCTCCAACACACACAAACAACGTCTTTCCTCAACCCCTCTATCTCCTTTTCTATCTGACACTCACCGGCCTTCCCCTCCTCCTTCTCGGACCTCATGTCCTCCTCGGCACAGGCTCCACTCGGCTCCACTGTCAACTGTGATGTGAGCTCTCATAGCAGGTGGAAAAAAAAAAGAAAACACACACACACACACACACGTATACGTACAGACCAGTGCGCACACCATTCAAACCAACAGCATACAATGCAGCACCACAGCCGGCCGCTCCCAGCCCCTGCCTGTGTGAGGCTCCACCCAGACAGGTTACGAGGAAGTAAGTTGTCCCCTGACAGCCACTCAGCTACATTTCCTGTTCCTTCCTTCCCTCTGTATGTGCTTCTCTCTCTCTCCCTCTTTCTACCTGTTTAGTGACACACCCTGTGGACGACTTTCACCCAGCGCCCACTCCTGCTTTTCATCTTTTCCCCCTTTAAGTGTACAAACGAGATGAGGGTGCGGGGGAGGGGAATACACAAACTGCACCTCAGGCTTCAGGTAATGAACCAGGTGAGTCAGTGGAGCTCTCACTCCACCTGATGGCCGCGAGCTAGCAGAGGACAACACGTGCAATTACACTCGGTGACTGAACAGAGAACAATACGCCCCTCTGTATGTGAGCTGTGGACTCCCTCTGAGACCCACAGTGCCTTTTGTAGCCTACATACGTTTACATTACTCACTTCGTGGATATGTGTTTTGGCCAGAGGAGGTAGGAATGTAAACTCTGCATAAAAATGCTGCGAGTGTAAACTTCAATATAAACGCCTCAGAAAATGGATCATGACAGCAGTGAAGAGATATGAAGTTCATGCTTCCAACCAAACTGCCTTAGCTCTACACACTTAGATTGGATTATTAATAAGAGCTCCCCCATGTTATCTTTAACACTCCAGGGACTTCTCCTCTGTCTAACTGAGTAAGGACAGTCTGTGTCATATTAGATGGCAGATGTGTGCGGACGGAGTAAATAAGGTAAAGGCTGGTCCAGTGTGCTTGACAGGGCTATTTAGGCCCTGAAACCCCGAGGCAGGTACAGGTGGTATGAAGGAAAACAGATACGGCTGCAACTGAATTAATTCAGCCCGCAGAGCCCGGCTGGAAATAAACTCATAATGGGATTTTTTCGGTTTATGAGCACTTGAGTGCCATAACTAGCACACTAAAGCACGAGTGTAAGGCACAACGTGTGTGAATCTGTGTGTGAGAGAAAGACGAGTTAAACCTCTTGCACTTGACAGCGGTTCAGAGCGAGCGTGCCATTTGTCCTGCCTGTCAGAGGGCGCCGCTCAGTGTCTCTGCTCCGTCCAGAGATCAGATGTGCTCTAACCAGACACTTGTCACATGAGGCAATAGATCTGTCAATCACACGCTGACACCTCAAGGATTCCTGCCAGGCTCGTTTCTCTTTGACTGATCCGAGCTGAGACAAAAGATTGAAAAGATATTGTGGAAACAATTAATGCCTCATTAGAAGGCAACGCACGTATTGCAAGTACACGTTTTTCTGCGCTGGTCATCACTGTACAGCTATAATATCTCACAGAAACAAATTATTAGAACTTTTGCATACGCTACTTATACCCAATTTACTATATCTAGAAGAATCCAGTGACCGCTTTGTGTGTTCTGCCATCTAGCGGCGCCGCCATTACTGCGGTGGCAAGTCAAGTGACTCTTTTCTCTTCTAACAGTATTAACTGGTGACTTTCAGCCAAATGCATCCATGGTTGCTTGTGGTAACTTAAATGGTTGGAGTAGTGTTGTTTGTGATGCCGACCGAATGATGTTTACTTTGTGGTCATTTGGTTGCCCTATGTAGCGCAGCTAATGTTATATTTCACAATAACGCCACAGTTAGTTGATTGAGTTAATTTATCCTGTGGGACCACCGCAGCCCCGAGACTGTGTCTCAGCCCGCTAACGTCGTTAGCTAACGTTAGCTGAGCAGTTTTAACGTTGCGGACGTTACTTGTTTCACCATGTTAGGCTAACGTTAGGCAGCTAAGGGCAGCTCAGGTTCTTCCCGAACTCCTCGACATTGTTTTGAAAAGTTATGTTAGATAGAAAGTAGGGCTGTAAATGTTAACGTGAAAATAACGCTTTAACGCAAATTAGTTTTAACGCCACTGATTTCTTTAACGTGTTAACGCGATCGTTCTTTCGGATGTTATAGAGGGCTCAGTTTTAAAGCTAGAGTGAAGATACTGGCATCATATGAAACTAGAAAAACCTAAGGAAACCATTGGTATCATGTAACACTAGCTTGTCACGAAGGAGGATAAATAACGCTCCAAATGAGCGCTAAATTTTGGACGAAAAACTGTCATTGTCAAAGGGGTCCCTTGATCTCTGACCTCAAGATATGTGAATGAAAATGGGTTCTATGGGTACCCACGAGTCTCCCCTTTACAGACATGCCCACTTTATAATAATCACATGCAGTTTTGGGAAAGTCATAGTCAAGTCAGCACACTGACACACTGACAGCTGTTGTTGCCTGTTGGGCTGCAGTTTGCCATGTTATGATTGGAGCATATTCTTTTATGCTAAATGCAGTACCTGTGAGGGTTTCTGGACAATATTTGTCATTGTTTTGTGTTGTTAATTGATTTCCAATAATAAATATATATTGTACATTCATTTGCATAAAGCAGCATATTTGTCCACTCCCATGATGATAAGAGTATTAAATACTTAACAAATCTCCCTTTAAGGTACATTTTGAAAAGATAAAAAAATGTGCAATTAATTTGCGATTAACTATGGAGAATTATGCGATTAATCACGTGTAGGGGGACGCCACCGCAGGAATGGCGACTTGTTTACTTCCGGTACTTCCGTGGAATCTTATATAGATTACAATCTGAACCCGTCTGACTCGAGCCGCTTTTATCTTGTCTGAGGAGCTACAGCATTTTTATTATGAATAAGAAAATTTTGACCAAATGTAGCACTTCATAATTCCAAGGTCACGCTGTAGCTTCGCCTCTCAGCTACACTGAATCTTATTCACGCCGTTACTTTTATCCTGACAGTTCTTCAGTGTGAAATTTTCCACTCCTCAGTGTCCTTATTCTTCGGCTTAACTCCCTGTATCACTATGTCATTCATTTGCTTTGCTCACATTAAAGCCAGAAGAAATCCTTAAAGGCCTTCTTTTTCTGTATACCCTCCACAGTATTGCTCTCGCTTCTCTCAGCTGCACACGGTTGACCTGTCAGTCTGCGTTATCAGTGCTGGGGAGTGTTGATAGAGAGCCGGGACGGAGCGGCATTAAGATATTAGCTAGCCTTGAGGGAGAAAGAAGAGGTGAAAATATAGAGGAGGAGGGAGACTGAACGCAGTGATGGGCAGTGGGGGAGAATGAGCAGAGTGAGGTCACCGCTGTTGCTGCCCATTGTTGGTAGAAATGACATGAAGCTTGTCTAATAGCCGCTGAGCAGGATCTGCCAGCTTTAAGGGGATAGATGGGATGAAGGATTGGAATCATAATTATTATGGGAATTACACCGCAGACTCAGGCATCAGTCTGAGAGCACTACAGAATAATAGCAGTCATTACGATGAGAAAAAGAAATGGACAACAATACAGATGCGATCAATAGACTTTATGATCAATACCTTTTGTGGCGCGTATTATTCCGGGCTGGTCAGTTTGATTACCGCACACGACAGATTGAGAGAGCCTATTATCCTGAGCCTCACAGGCCTCTCTATAAAACATTTTATTTGTCAAGCTGATGACAGTGAAAATAAGTGGCCTTGCTGCGATGCAATAATTGCACATTACAATACAACTCTGGTGCAATTAACTTCAATAAAGCTCCATTCAAATTAGAGCAATTTGCAACGTAAAATGCTTTTCTCTGGCAAGAAGTCAATCCAGGCTCACAGTCTTATGCCTCTGTGCTTCACATTGGGTGACAAAACATGTTATTTAGCCGCGATAAATCAAAGCCTGTAGGTGAACTGTAAGGCCCTCGTGGCCAGGTACCGAGAGCTGTTATCTGATTGTTCTCACACTCTTAGCCTGCGCAGGCCTTTGCTCCAGCGTTAACCTCCCAGTCAAGCTGACAGCTCTGTGTCTTTTAACTGCCAGGATAAATCTCCGTGCACACTTCCTGCTGTCACCAAGGCAACACCTTGTATTTTCCAGCAACGCCGTACCTTTGCCTAGCGAGCAGTCTGGGGTGCCAAAGTCCATCAGGCTGGATATCTCTGTCGGGTAGCACATGTCTGTCACCATCGTCTTCTGTCTGTGATGCATTGATGGATCTGCAGGGGAAAGAAATGAACAACACATGTAAATTAGGGCTGTCAATCACTTCAAATATTATATAAATACAATATATTAATCACACATTTTTTATCTGTTCAAACTGTACCTTAAAGGAAGATTTGTCAAGTATTTATTACTCTTATCAACATGGGAGTGGGCAAATATTCTTGCTTTATGCAAATGTATGTATATATTTATTATTGTAAATCAATTAACAACATAAAACAATGATAAATATTGTCCAGAAACCCTCACAGGTTCTGCATTTAGCATAAAACAATATGCTCAAATCATAACATGACAAACTGCAGCCCAACAGGCAACAACAGCTGTCAGTGTGTCAGTGTGCTGACTTGACTATGACTTGGCCCAAAACTGCATGTGATTATCATAAAGTGAGCATGTCTGTAAAGGGGAGACTCGTGGGTACCCATAGAACCCATTTACATTCACATATCTTGAGGTCAGAGGTCAAGGGACAATTTTGAGAATGGCCATGACAGTTTTTCCTCTCCAAAATGTAGCTTAAGTTTGGAGCGTTATTTAACCTCCTTTGGGACACGGTAGTATGACATGGCTGGTACCAATGGGTTCCTTAGGTTTTCTGGTTTCCTATGAAACCAATATCTTCAGCCCAATACAACCTAAAAATTGCAAGTTGCATTAATGCGTTAAATAAATTAGTAGTGGCGTTAAAATGAATTTGCGTTAGCGCGTTATCATTGCTTTAACTTTGACAGCCCTAGTAAATTCACAACATCAGATGATTCAAATGTTTTTCTCATATCAAAACTTTGTATTCATATTCCAAGAGCCAGGTTGTTGTAGTATGTTGGGCTCATACTAACACTGTATGTGTGTGTGTGTGTGTGTGTGTGTGTGTGTAGCAACAGCAGGCCTGTTAAATCCGGTGATTCATTCTGACATGATGTCAATTTCGGCACGCACTCCGGAGCTTTCAGACACGTTGCAAATATGAATCTGTCCTACAAATCACTGCAGCTGTGATCGGCATTTCAAAGCAATAACACTGTATTAGTGATGATCCGTGCTTGTCTCAATATGTTACAATGCTTGACTAACTTTTCACTCGTTTTTGCCTTATTACAGATTAATCTTTCATACCTTTCCCCTTATTTTTATCTCTTCTATCTATCCATCTATGTGATCCCACAATAATCCACGGACCCTTTTAATGCTCGATACCGCCAGCTAATGACACTGACCAAGGACTTCTGAGAGCTCCAGTAACTGAGGCTCATCTGTTCAATATTATCTCTCCTCTCACTTTGTAATTTCTTTGCAGAGTTCAAGAGGAAAATGGAGTGAGAGGGACAATATATCTGATTTAAACTCATCAAGGTCCCCCTGTCAACTGCTTTCCCTCCATCTCCTCTTCTTAATGTTTCACCTCCATGTGTGAAGCATGAAATGCTATAAAAAATGACAATGATTATTGGAGGCAGCAATATCCCTCCTGTGCTACGGGGAATGGTTTTGTTGAGCAGATACCACAGCATTACAACGGAAATGATTTCCTCTTGAAGAGGGGCTTCTGATGCCGCTATTGATCTGAAATCTTCACACTGAAACAGACGCTATAAGTGTTGGATTTCATGCCAGATGAAGGCGTGACAGCACCTCCTGTATACGTGCTAATGCAGTGTTTAAATGTGTTTTTCTAGTTTAACCAGGAACATTTTGAAACAACTGGCGTCTACCCTCGGGTGCCTTCTGGGCAGAACCATCTGCACAGCCGCTCTTCCTCAACAATGATCTCAGCTTCCCTCCTGATCTGCATATTTTGACAGTTTCAATTTCATGACCGTATGGTATTTATCTAGATCACTGACCTTCCCCTCCCTTCTCCCCTCCTCCGTCCTTCTGACCTGTCAATAGCTGTTTAGGTGTTGTTAAGCTGACCTTTCCCTCGTTCTTTAATATGGAGATTGGACAGCGGGCAGGCTCACGCTCGGCCGCTCTAAGGCTGCTGTACTTAGCAGCAACAATAATGAGAGAGAGAGAGAGAACTGCTGGCAGTCAGACAAATTCACAGACAATCTATTCCAGCACTCAGTCGAAGGTGTTGACGCTTTGTGCACTTAAAAATAAAGACGTCAATACATAAATTTACAGACGTAACATACAGCCTGGGTTGGGGAGCCATTGTTTATAAATGCCACCGCTCTTAAATGAGCAGCCTGTCAAATGAGAAAAATACCATAATTATCACAATGTATTTGGATATGTGTGCTTTATGTAATGAATGCGCTTCACCCTGGTACTTCAACACACTTCAGTGATCTGAACTTTTCACTGGTTTAAATGACCTCCCGCTCCCAAAGGGGGTTTGATTAGTCAGCGTCCATTGTGTTTCAAGGGGAAAACACTGTGTCATTGTGCCTGTGTCAGTGCAGTAAAGTACATGAATGTGCTCTAGAGAGGTATATCCTGCGGAGTGGGCCGTATATCTGCCACCTCTTTTCTGCATGGTTGAACATCTGCTGTGAGAGGTTAAAGGTTATGGTAATGAGGAGGCCAAACCGACCAAACCAGGCAGAACAGGAGCATAAACTACAGGCTAATGACTGTGATCGATATATGCCAATTGCAAATATCTTTTACAGTTATTTCATATCTCATCTTCATCTATTGATGAAATCTGTTGGGACGACAGCAAATTCCCATTAGGTCTGTTGTCTGTAATGTTCATATTAAATGATAATTGCTAATAACGTCAGCTGAAATGAGAAAGAAATTATTTTTGCACTAAAGAAAGTAATGTCAAAGTGATACTTTTATTGTTCGTTTATTGTATCAATTTTTGAAGGAAATAAAAAAAATGTTTTTGCTTATCTATCCTGAAATGTCCCTTTAGAGAAGCCTCTGGAGGGGCGAGCTGTTAGGTGTGTTTTGACAGTTGAGCCGGTGGTCTGATATTGTGAGCTGCTGTCTCAGGATGAGCTACCAGTAAAATAAATGTGCTTTAAATTGATGTGTCCCATTCTGTCAGATGGGAATATCCATCAAAATGGACTTCCTTAAAAATAAGGTAAGGTTGTTCACTTTGTTTTTCTATATCTCTATAGTCTTATCTGAAGATAAACTCCAAACCAAAATAAGGACCTACTTTAACAGACCTTTTCCACAGCAGACATTTTGACATGTGATGGCAGGAAAAGCACAGGTGTATTTAAAAACTAGAATTTGGTGTCTCCGCCAACCAGTCAAGTTGCAGTTTACATCCATGTCTGTCCAAAATGTCATCACTTCATCATTTTATCCTGTTAGACATGTGCGTGAAATTGTCCTAATTAGCATTGAGGTAATGGCCCAAAACATGTTTTGTGAGGTCACAGTGACCTTTGACCACCAAAAACAAATCGGTTCATTATTGAGTCCAAGTGGACGTTTGTGCCAAAATTTGAAGAAATTCCATCAAAAGTGTTCCTGAGATAATGCGTTCATGAGAATAGGAGGGACGGACATACAGACGGGCAAAAGGACAACCCGAAAACAATGCCTCCAGCCACAGCTGTTCCACGCGCGGAGGCATTATAAAAGTAATGATGCATTCTACTTAGTGGAGGTCCTGGTGTTGTGTGTGCTGGCTCACTGGAAAAGCTTACGGGGACACTTAAAAGGTGCCGTCAGCGATTCTGATCCAATACACTTTTTGTTCCGGTGTTCATACACAACCCTGGCTCTGTAAAGTTGCGTTCGTGCTCGTGCACAGGACAGGGGAAAGGCCGAGTGTGTATAAAGAGAAAGGCAGTAGGAGATAGAGGAACAGTAAATCTGGAGGGGGGTATTTGTTTAGGAGTTGAGTTCAAATATAATGGAGCCATAATTAAGACATAATTAATGTTATTACCCCGTCTCACTGGTGCACAGATGCACTGTTAACCACCTTGTTCTTTGTAACTGTAGCTTGAGAGCGACTGCAATCAGTCAGTGTCACAGTCATGCTGATGAAAAGACAGCGACAGCGCTACGTGATGCAAATATGATTTAAAAAAAACAACAACTTTTGATTGGCTGTATGCAAATAGTGTGAATGTGAGCGTGAATGGTTGCCTGAATGTGAATGGTACGTGTCAGCCCTGTGATAGTCTGGTCCAGGGTGTACCCCGCCTTCACCCAATGTCAGCTGGGATCGGCTCCAGGCCCCACACAACCCACCTGCAACCCTGAACAGGATAAGCGGTTACAGATAATGGATGCATGCTAATACGTAGATGTATTCCCAATGACACACCTCCTGGTGGATTCACAGACAGTAGAACTCAGAACGAATACAAAAAAACATTAAATGTGAATTTCTCCTGTTTGGTTATTGTGTTATTTTCCTCCTCCGAGAAAACAAGATATCTCATTTACAAAGCAGAACTATATTACTGCAGAAAAAAAAACATGCATTTTCATTTATGTTGGACTTAAAAGTGTTCTTTCCATCTTTTTAAATATTAAAGCGACTCCTTTACAGACGACAAGGGAAAAACACAGCCCTGACAGAGTCACAAGGGAAAACACCCACCGGTTATTAATGAGAATACGCCGAGAGTGTGCGACTGCAGAAACACCCCCGGGTGTGGTAGGAAGTCAGAGAGGCTATCCAAACATCTGACACAACATCCCCTCCTAGCTAACACACATGATGGAAAGAGGAGACAAACACTCGGTGGGAGTCTGAGTGGGTATCCAAGCAGAAATAGGAGGCCGACTATCATTGGTGTGCAGACAGCTCATCACTGCCCACCCTCAGCCAACCTTTAATTACACTGGCATTCAGTCCGTCATGCAGGCAGCAGACACATTCATTCCTGTATCAGTCATCGCACCG
Source organism: Sebastiscus albofasciatus (assembly GCA_916701655.1). Lineage (NCBI taxonomy): Eukaryota > Metazoa > Chordata > Actinopteri > Perciformes > Sebastidae > Sebastiscus > Sebastiscus albofasciatus. Next base: position 28,405 of record CAKAOI010038270.1, read on the forward strand.
GAAAGGAAGGGAACATCACCACGTTACTGTGGAGGCACAACTCAGTCCTGCTGAGTGCAATAACACAGCTGCGTGTGTTGTATCATTCTGAGAGACAAACACGGATCACTTACAGTCATTTACAATGGCTGGAAACGTGCTGTAATTACCAGGCCATGTCTGTGTGTGTAAAGGCTTGCTTTGAGAGGTGATTGCAGAACAAAAGGTCACTGTGATGTTTATTGTTTCCACATATTCTCGACTACTAAAAGGTTTTTGTTAGCGGAGAGAAGCTATAGTGTTGATTGGGGGGTTGTGGTGCACATTAAAATGCAGCAATTCAAAGCCTCCGCTACGGATAATGAGGGGTGTGTTTTTGTTAATTGCTTATTTTATGTACTTAGAAGAGAGATATGAAAAAAGGAAGTGTTAGAACAAAAGCAGTGGTGAAAAGCTTAAGTAACACTCGGACAAAAAAAGAGATGTTTTACGGGGGAAAATTACATACTCATAATCCTAAAAATGTAAAACCCTGAAGAATTTAACCAATTTCTGTGGTACTCAGTAATTATTCCCCACTGGCATGACAATAACCACAGTGTTAAAATGTCTATTATTTTCCTCTCTTGTGTTTAAATTGGCACGACGCAATGTGAGAATGGAATTTCACAGCATTGCCGACAGTGAATACATTAAATGACGTGACGCCTTTTGGGTTTCTAACCTTTGGCACAAGACGGAGCCAGGGAACCTCGCCTGGTTACATAAGACAACGGGATTGAGTTCGCTTGAGATATTTAGTGTTGAATATTTCACAAGGGGAGGCTGCTCATCCCTGACCCCGACGCTCACAGGTCGCTTCTGGTATTATCAGGCACAGACACATGGAGCTCGTCCAAATCGCAGCGTATAATGCTGACAGGGCACTCCCACAGCACAATGCATCTCCACCGGTAGGTACCATTAGCAGCCTTTGACACAGATGGTAACGATGCATCGGGAACTGAAGCTCCTTTGTGATGGAGCTAGATATGAAATCAGAAATGTTGTGTAAAGCCTCCATGAACACAAGCTGTAAATGTGTCAAATAGTGATTTTAACAACAGCAGTGAAACACTTTGGGGGGGGAAAACTTAGTATTCCACACGCTGTTTACACCATAAGAAAAGCAACAGATAGATTTCTCCTCTGGGACCGATCGAAAGTGAGACTATACGCTGTATATCGAAGGTCGAGCTGTCACGTCTCTATTATACAACCCGAACATGCAGCCAGAACACTGCAGCAAAATGTCATCCCTCTAATATTTTACTTCGCCCGGAGCTGAGAACTTACTGTCTATTAATCTGTGTTTATAATCATACGTGACACAGCGCATCAATACTCCCAGTGCTCACAGAACATTAGGCCTGAAAGGCTGCTCCAAGGCTGCTGTGATCCATAGCCTCTGGATGCTGTCTGTGTGCTGCTGCCGTTAAGAGCACAACAGCAGCCTGCTGCCCCGAGGAAACGTGGAAAAAAAAAAGCCTGTTCAGGGACACATCCATTACATCAATGAGGAGAAATTTCTTGAGGAAGATGAGTGTCCAGGGTTACCAGTGTTATGGCTAGTGTTGCTCAGCTCTGCGGTTGTGTTGCATTTCTCTCGCTCTAATGATTTCAGTGTCAAAGGACAGAGTTAAGGGAGGATTTTAAAAAGCAACATGTAGAGAGGAGGAGTGCTGAGGGGCCCTCGCAAACCTCGGGAAGTCCTGTTCAGTGTTGTTAAACAACTGTAACTGCAGAATTTTCATTACGGGGCTGAGAGATGGGTGATAAGAGGATATATTCGGTGATGATAAAATGTTTCCATACCTTTTATGAGCGGTTGTTATCCCTTTAATATCTCAGGCCATTGTGGCTAATGTTGCAAATCACTGAGTAGAACAGTTTTGCGGCAATTGTCGGATTTTTGAATCAATGTGATAAAGTTTAGTGATTTGTGACTCATCCAATTCACTGGATTAGAATAAAACACACACATTCCCATCTGCTTATTTTATCCATAAGGGACTGTAAGACAATTATTGGAGTGCAGAACCTTATTTACATTTATCCATTTGGCAGATACATTTGTCCAAAGCGTCGTACCAATGAGGCAAAGGCAGGGGTTATTAATGATTTCATTTAACCTTCCTTTCCATCTTGACTTTAAAAAACTGGAACATCCTCCACTTAACATCTTAATGGAACTTCTCATGTACACATTAATAAAACCCTGACATAAAGACAGAACTGCATAAGTGAACCTTTATGAACCACGGTACAAGTGAAAGTTGCCTTTTTGGTGTTGCGTATTTTATGTAACTTTTATGTATTTATGTAACTATATTGCAAAAGATGGCTGATTTAAAACAAAACAAACATAACATAGGTTGAAAAAAAAGAGATAACAGACCCTCATCTGATCTCCCAGACTACCCTACCGTTAGCCAAAAGACAAATTACAATGCTCCTATAGACTGTATAAAATATGGACGTAGTCTTCGTGACGTCACCGATAGGTTTCTGAAGAGCCGTGAAGCTCAAAGTGGGTGGCTCTGGCCGTCGCCATCTTGGCAGTGACGACACAGCGTCTAATCCTAAAATGGGCAAAGAGGTGGATCGTCGTTGGACCTGAGGCGGGCCGAGTGACGAAGTAGGAGCAAAAGGCTAGCAGCTAGCGACCCACCTGTCACTCAAAGCATCCACGCCCTCAATTATGCCTGCTTTAAGCCTAAATATAATTTAAACAGGTGAGTTATATAACAGGCGCAGGTGGAGCAGTGGTTAGCATGTTCTCCCCATGTTAGCTCGGGTTTGCTCCGGGTTCTCTGGTTTCCTCCCACAGTCCAAAGACATGCAGGTTAATTGTTGACTCTAAATTGCCCGTAGGTGTGAATGTGAGTGTGAATGGATATCTGTTTCTATGTGTTAGCCCTGTGATAGTCTGGAGACCTGTCCAGGTTGTACCTCGCCTTCCCCAATGTCAGCTGGGATCGGCTCCAGCCCCCACCCCCCCACCCCGACCCTGAATAGGATAAGCGGATACAGATAATGGATGGATGGATGGAGTTATATAACAATTCACCCTCGTACAGTTGTCATGAACAAGGCAATTAGCTGTAAAGACCAAAACCGTTTTTTGTACCAGGCTGTAAACATGTTTATCTCTGCTGTAAAGTTGGGCATTTTAACATGGGGGTTTATGGGGATTGACTCGCTTTTGGAGCCGGCGTCAAGTGATCATTTGAAGAGCTGCAGTTTTTGGCACTTCCGCGTTGGCTTCATTTCTCAGCATTAGAGGTTGTCGCTTGAATGCCCCCCTCTCCCGCCAAATCATTTTCATTCAGTCCTGTTTCTCGATTGATTTTGCAGAAAATATCATGATATACATCGATATAAACTTACAGTGATAGAGGCTTTTATCTAGATATCACATAGTCCTAACGGTTCAATGCAATTAAATTTCTAATTAAATATAATAATGATTATAATAATACAAAACTACCCTCTGACATGTCAACTGAACAGAGACATTTGCGAGCGCTCCTATGAATCATTTTTATGTTCTATATAAGTACACAGGGGGAACTTTTGAATGACTGTCCTATGAATCACTAATTCACTATCACATGCCACATCTGCTCAAAACAATATCAGCATCGCAGAGCTCAACCCTGTGATTAATCTGAGCTGCGTTGTTATGCTGAAACCAAAACAGCTGAAGGGCTCAAGAGAGCAGAGAGTACCTCAGCTGATTATTCATAACAATACCATCAGGAAAACAAGGTTATATGATGATGCCTAACCTTGGAGTCACTGTGGGATGATGTAGTAATGCATCATCCCATATGACTGGTATGATGATCTACGCTGGCTGATGAATAACCACAGCGGGGCTGACCTGCCAAACTGGGATAGTAAGGGACTAGAGCTCAACCAGAAGCAATCTGTGTACAACATCCTTCATGCTGGCTACCTTATAGATGTAGACATAGGACAGATGTAGGACAGCACATCAAGCATTTGTAATCATCATCACTGTGGCGCTCAACCAGTGAAAAATGTGGAATCCCTTATGGCCTACATAATAGATGTTTCTGTAACCCCGGGGGATTAGCTATACCATCAGTCGATAATCCAACACAGCCTCCTCAAAGAGCACCATACTGTAGTATACTGTATACTGTATACTGTATAGTGAGCTCAAGGTTCAGTTAGACTGACATTGGCCTGTTCTCTGACACAGTGGTGGAGAACTAATTCATAACTTCAGGTTGGATTTTTTCTCCTTGACATACTGTAGGCAGTAATGTTTTCTTTAGTCCTGAGTCAGTCCAACAGACAGAAAAGCTGTTAAAGTGAATACAAGACATTTTTTATAATACTGCTGTGCTAGTAACGTGAATGTCTCTCTCTAGAGCCAGTGTTTGGTTTGTCCGTTCTGGGCTACTGTAGAAAACATGGCGGACTCCGTGAAAAGGTCCCGCTCTCTATGTAGATATGAAGTAGGGGCTGTCAATCGATTAAAATACTTAATCGCAATTAATTGCATGATGGTTCATGATTAATCAAGATTAATCGCAAATTAACCGCACATTTTTATCTGTTCAAAATGTACCTTAAAAAGAGATTTGTCAAGTGTTTAATACTCTTATCAGCATGGGAGTGGGCAAATATGCTGCTTTATGCAAATATATGCATATATTTATTATTGGAAATCAATTAACAACACAAAACAATGACAAATATTGTCCAGAAACCCTCACAGGTACTGCATTTAGCATAAAAAATAGGCCCAAATCATAACATGGCAAACTGCAGCCCAACAGGCAACAACAGCTGTCAGTGTGTCAGTGTGCTGACTTGACTATGACTTGCCCCAAACTGCATGTGATTATCATAAAGTGGGCATGTCTGTAAAGGGGAGACTCGTGGGTACCCAGAGAACCCATTTACATTCACATATCTTCAGGTCAGAGGTCAAGGGACCCCTTTGAAAATGACCATGCCAGGATAGGTTTTCTAGTTTCATATGATGCCAGAATCTTCACTCCAGCTTTAAAACTGAGTCCGCTACAACCTCCGGAAGATCGATTGCTTCAATGCGTTTAAGAAATTAGTGGCTTTAAAACGAATTTGCGTTAACGCATTATTATTGCATTATTATCGTGTTATCTTTGACAGCCATAATATGAAGGGCTCATTCTAAGCAAATGAAAACACAATGATTCTTAGTTTCAGGTGATTATACACTAATGGGAAACATAGTTATGAATATTATATTCCATTTCTGCTGTTACACACTGTTCCTTTAAATAAATGAAAGTCAATAATCCAAAGGGGAAGATCAAGTTATTTCTATGCCATCTCTAAAATATCATAAATGCAATATCCTCACAATTACAAGTTATGCCCAAATTTGCTAATATATGCATGTACACAGGAACACAACATACAAGTATACACGCAGAATCCCTCACATACTCACAAGCACAGACTGTACGGCTCATCTGGTTGATACTGTGGGTCACAGCTGGTCATTGCAGGGCATCATCTGCCCCGCCATAATAACCCACAGGCTTTGCCGGACCAGGAAAGCTACAGTAGATGAGGGCTGATTTAAAGTGAAGATTAAGCAGCAAAATCTGCCGGGAAGAAATCCAGCGCTGACACAAACTACAAAAATCCCTCCAGCCCCTTGTGCTGAGGCCTTTCCTTCCTTTGGTAAAAGCTACGATGATGTCCCCTTCCGAGTGTGTGGGGACATTTGGAAAATGTGAGACGTTCTGCTGACCTCTATCCCCTTATGGGCCTGGGAATTGATTAACGCTCCTTTCACACATGCCAGTCCTGCCACGCCCATCCCAGCTGCCTCTGCAGGATCCAGGAGGGATCCCTCTTCTCTCTGGACAGCAGGACTGGGACAGAGAGGACGGACTGGGCATCATCTGCCTTGCTCTCAACGCCAGTTAGAGGGGGAGAGGGTCTTGGTTGCAAATGGTTGGGAAGACTAGGGCTGTCCTGAATACCATTTTTTGTCTTCAAAGCTTCGGTGAAAAATATTCGAAGATATTCGAAACTTCGCGGCGCGGCAGGCTGACATGTTCTTCTGTCCGTCTGTCTCTACCCCCCGTTTCAGTCCCGCTCCCACACTACTGTACACACACACACACCTCTACACACAACAAACAGCAACATCCATCTGAGAATAACTAATAATAATTAAAGTTGAATATGAATAATGTGGAATTTTAAATTTATTATTATATATTATTATATAAAAAAATAAAAATAGCATTTGAATGGTGATTTGGAGGTCGATTACCATGGCAATGGTCAAAGCTTCGAAGCTTTGAAGCATCCGGGTCAGCCCTAGAGAAGAACCCCATATTTTTCCACTGCAGTCTTCACAACCAAAAACTGCATTAATAGTTTGTTTGTGAGGTAAAGGAGAGTTTGCGAGGAAAGAGGAATAGCAGCTCAAAAAACATCACCATAATGAAAGCTTAAAGGGCCCCAGTGGGAGAGCAGAGCTCTTTCTCCAGGGGAAACCTTCACTTCTCATCAAGCCGAATAATAACAACACAGTAGCGCAGCGCTCTGAGTCAGTGGTGGGCGTAACACACAGAGCATACTGATTTTATGTTGGGGCTGCTTTAATATAATAGCTAGCTATTGCAGTGTGTGAGGCCTAGTTTGAAGTGCTGACCAAGTGAGAAGCTGGGTGAAGGTGTGAATAATAGAACTAAAGGCTACCGTGTTCACTGTTCACTAGACAAGCCAGCTACTGATGGAAGGACGGGAATCACCCACGCATGAACGCGCGCTGTCAGCTCCACCAGCTAACATGCCGTCTTCAAACAGAATATCATCATCAACATCTGTATCGATGTACAACAACTCAATAACAGCAAACCCAGCAACTATACATACTCTGCTGGAGCAAAAAACAAAAACACATGCTTTATTGATTTTAAAAGATGCTATTGTGGTGTGACATGTCTTGTTATAAACAGCGCTTGCCAGCTAGAGTTGCTACTATTGTCTGTTACATTTGCTAATTGCTGGAGAAAAGCAAGAGAGTACACAAAAGCCACGCTGTGCTCCTGGCATCAAGCATAATATGAAAAAAAAGGCCATAAGTGCTCTTCTGCTATCTTGGACCCGACAACAAAGTGCTGAGCTATTAGTCAAGATTTGTTCTCTTGCTGTAAGGATGCTGAAACTGGCAGGCACACAACGATTCTTGGGAAAAATACATTTATAATTTACTTAACTGACACAATTTCCCTGTTGAATAATACATTTATCTAGTAAACCCCTTTTAAATTTAGTAAACAAAATGAATTAAATGATCCTATTTTGGTATTAAAACTCCCCAGCTTATATTATTATTATTATTATACCAACAGGGGTAATGAATACATGAATGGCTGATTCAGATCATTATACTTGATTTTCCCTGAGGGGGAAACTTGTCTCTGGCTTTATTTCACTGTAGATTATCCCCAATTACAAAAAAAGCTCAACACCCAAGTGGTTTCTCAAGTGGCAGTGAAGAAATCTTGCACAACACCTGCAGTCACCAACATGTTAACATCGTGTTAAGTGACTTCCATGGGAATAAATGAATGTTTATAGCGGTTTAGCTGAGGAACCCTACATGTTCAACCAGTAGGTAAGGGCTAGAACGGAGCTTAACGGGGCTTTCACACCAGAAGTGCAAATTCGGCATTGTGCAGAGCAATGTCAACTATTTCCTCTGTGCTTTTTCAGGCAGCTGCGTGACCCATAGCTGTCCTCTCCACATAGTTGCCAAAGTTCAGCTAAACTGAACGCTGACCCTAAATACGCTGACCTCCACAAAGTGCATCCAATGAGATTCTGGCCAAAGTTTTGGCGGCTAAAATTTAACTGTAGGGAAGAACAGAGGAAAAGTGAATTTGTGTATTAATGGGCTCTGCAGTAATGTAACTCTCTGATCCTTTAGTATGTAAAACCTCTCAAGCATGACAGAAAGCATCAGAGAGGACGAGAACACCAGGTTAGGAAATGTATATTATTATTACTTACATTCAGATGAACATTAGTGTGTAGCATCCTAGTTAGTCGCTTTGTGCTGCTTAATGCTGCTTCATTCTGCGCAACACTACTTACTCTTGTGTGTTTGAACTGAAAGGTTAAACCTCTGACTGCTTCACATTTCTGAGTGGCATACTATGGCGCAAGAAGAGGGAAGGTGGCCTGACAGCAGTGTCCTGTCTCCTAAAAATGACGTATGTAACGTAGTGCAACGACATCGAGCAACCGTTAATGAAAGTTACGTAAAGGTAAATACATATAAAGGAAATGAAGGGATAAAAATAAAAATAAATTTAAAAAAAAACATAAAATAAAATAAATAAATAAAGTAACATAAAAAATACCAGGAATAAATAATAATTTAAGTAAAAACATAAAATTGGGAGCACAGTCTCACCATTTTATTAATGAAAGTTATGCAGTATATTAACGAGTATAACAAGCGAGATAGTCCACTACTGGCGGGCGGGAGGGGAGGTGGATGGGTCCAACAAACACTGGGCTTTCCCCCGGGAGACGAGGAGACCACTGTTCATATCCTGTGTGAAATGTAATGTGAAGCCAAACCATGATGTTGTTTTACTAAACCTAACCCAGTAGTGCCGTTGCATTTTATGTTTTGTTTTGTTTTAATTTACAATGTTAACCACATGTTTAAAACATTTTCAAACAGTTTAAAACTGCGACTGTAATCCGGGAGAAAATATGTTTCCGTAAACGTAATTGAGAACGCAGTTAAGTTGTACGGGAACATAATTTTGTGGGAGACAGGGTTGTCTGACAACAGTGTCCAGAGTGTGAAGACTAACTCCAGACTACAGGTTGCATTGGCTAATAAACATAAAGGTAAATGGCGAGAACACACTTGTTCAAGCTTGTTCAAAACACTCTGTTGTTAGCAGCCAGTTTAGCACCGCAGTGAACTGGACCTGATCAGAGAAGAAGGAGGTTTTAGAAACACTGATGCCGAAATCCTTCAGTGCAATCCATCCCATCGGTCACTACTCACATTTCTACACGTGAATTACATAAAAAAATTCATAGTATAGTATGTCGAAAAAATAGTTATAAAAAAGTCATATTGTACGTTGAAAAAAAGTCGTAGTATGTCGAAGCTTTGATAGAGGAGGGATATATGAGTGTGCGAAATACAAATAGTAAAGTCACTCTGTTATCCTTGGAGGGAGAAATATATCACACAGAATTACATCCCTCTGGTGAGGTGATGAATTACCCATTGTGGTGGCGAGTTTTACAGTAATGGTGAAAAATCCAGCAAATGAAAAATGACCCAGTAAGCTATCCACACCATGTCTCCCTACTCACGGCTAGCGCTACAATAGATGCTAAAGTCTTTAAGGTCATCGTCTTCATCTTGCAATACCTTACAGTTCTATAAGAACCTGAATCAGCTTTTCGCTCAGCAGCAGTATGCGCCGTTCACAATGACTAATGTCTGCGCGCGGGCACAATCTGGAGAAGGGAGTTGACCACTTACTCCTCTCCCACCGCATCAGAGAGCCGCACAGAGATGAAGCACAGCATCCACATTTAAAATGTAATCATCCTCTCCTCTCTGTCAGCCTACAGGAGACTGTAATTAGTGGGATGGCAGTGGAAGTGCTAATTAGCATCTCAACTAAGTTTTACTAACTTAACCACAGTGTGTCATACACACACACCACACACTTCTTTGCAATAAGTGCACTTCACACATCTACCAATTACTGAACATCTCAATACCTGCAGCTTCAGTATTAATTTGTTTTTTTTATATAATGGTGACCTCTATTCAGGGTCGTGGAGTTTGTTGAATGAAACAATGTCCTCATTTTCTCTCCTGACATCCCCCCCTTCATTTCAGTTCTATTAAATATGGCAGATGTCCTGCTGTTATGCAATTATCCTAACTTTCGAACGACACAGACTGTTGTGGCTTGTTCTGATCTACTCTTCTTTGCTGGGTGTTCAGATGCTGCCATATGGCAGATAGAGGCAGGTCACAGAAACACCTGCAACACCTGTGAAGTCAAGTCATCTGTTCCTGTGAAACAAGATTGTAGCCTGTGCAGAAGGTCTTGGCATGGTTGGCTTGTTAGAAGTGTTTGTTGCTATAATTAGTAGCTGTAATAGGCATCAATATGTTTGGAATATCGTACAGTACATGTATTGAATGTTGGCTGTTTTGCATTTAGTGTGTATGCTTGATACATGCAATACAGTATTTGTAAAGTGTCCTTTGTGAATGAATGTCGCAGGGTTCGTTGTTCCACTGTTGATATAAGTATTAAAGGTCCTATTGATAACTTTTTTATGTCGGCAAATATTTTTTTTTAACTTTTCCTGAAAAAAATTATTATGATTGGGAATTAATCATTTTAAACATTTTGGTGGGTACAAAATGAATGTTTTGTTTATCTCTGTGGAAGATGTTTGGTTTGGTTCCCACTTCTAACAAGGCTTGTGAGCCAATAGTAAAACAAAGGTGGTATCATGTGGTATCTCTGTGTTGTCAGTTAGTGTGGACAAAAGGGATATATGGCTGAAATTGATGGTAAGTGCCTGGCAATGACGTGTTGTGAAGTAAATGCATGGAACAAGGGAGAAAGTGACATTTAATGGCTGAATGTTATCAAAGTTATCAGTAGCACCTTTAAGCAATAATTGCAACAGTGTCACTATACAATTTTTTATTTTAAGTAGATAGATAAGAGATGGTCATGTACTGTGTCTATAAGATATTTGCATTGTTTCTTTTCAACGTGATCTTAAAGGGTAACTTTTGTTTTTTTCAAACTTTCCCATGTTTTTGTGTCTAACTGACTAATAGGTACAACAATCTCTGAAATTGGTCCAGTATTGAGGGAGAGCGCTGCAGACGGCAGCTGATCACAGGCTGCAATATGGCGCTATTGGGGCAAGCTGGCACCGTCATTGACGTCCACTAAAAATGCTTGTTTTCGCCAAGATAGGCTCTGATTGTTATTATAAGTGTCTGACATTATGGAAAGAGTCTTGCTCAAGAAGAAGACTCGTCCTGAAATCTGAACACTGGAATACATCCACGGTGGAAACGTGAGTGCCAGCTGGGCAGAGTTTGTGTTGTGTTGGAGTACAAGAAGTGTAGCTTAGTGTTATCTAAAAGATTTTCAATGTCATGACTAAATATTTATATGATTTCAACAATGTGGATGAAGTCTTATTTGTGTGTGTGTATATTCAGATTTCACAATGAGACTTCTCCTTGAGCAACACAATAACACAATACCAAACAGACCGGCTCAAGCAAATGGCAAGAAAGATGCTTTATTTCCCTTCCATAATCATTGTCAGACACTTCTAATAACAATCTGAGCCTGTCAGTGGCAATAACAAGCACTTTTAGTGGACGTAACATTACATTGACACTGCTCACTTGCCCTCGCAGCTCGTTTCATTGCTGCCAGTTACAGCGTTATGCCTCAATATTGGACCGATTTCCCAAAAAATTGTCCCCATTCGTCACTTAGACACAAAAACATGGAAAAATAGGATCCAGGTTGAAAAATACCAAAGTTTATCCTTTAAAGTCCCTGCTATGGTAAACCTACAGACTGTGAAGAACTTTCTTTCTCTATTATGGTGGATAACTTATACCTTTATCATTCTTTAGTACATGGAGTCTGGTGACTTCATGTGACTCCCAGCAGCTCTGCTACCTTCAACCTGAACAAAAGTCTAATCAGCCAGAATAAATCAAAAGACCTGTGGGGGTGCACAAGGCCTTCAAATGTCATCCTATTATTTACTGTACCTGAATGGTACAAAGTTTGTTGTATTCCAGCACCACGTAACCGTGTGTTTCAGGTCAAAATAGGTTTAACTTTGCTAAAACAATACCAATATTGATATAAATCCTGTCTCTGTTGGCCTTCAATGTTTCTCAACTGTTCAGTACAGTACACAGATTTATTAAGATCAAGGAAAACCATAGGATGTTTGATTCTCCAGTATCTTATCATTCAACTTTACAGTCCTTGATTCAGAGTTATATAAAAAATACATGTAAACTATTCCTTATATAGTAGATAGCTCCTGATTACTTCCTCCCACATTTCTCAGTAAATCTTGTGTGTCTTGTTGTTTCTTGTTGTAGAGTATTTACCACATCATCAATGGCATTAAATTGCATCTACAAGGAGAGAAACACCGGTTTCATGTTAGCTAATACAATTCAGCCAATAACACTGTGGAAACAGAAATCTCATTAGGGACAAAAGGCCAGCCTGGAAAATGAAGCTAACTTTCAACCGATAGCAGCGCAACGCGAGGAGGAAAGCAATTTACAGACCCAGTATAGGTCATTCATGAGAGAGGAAAACGTGGAGAAAACTGAAATAATCTAATGTGAAACTTTTATGTCCAAGTTGAAAGTGCTCTTGTCTGATGAAACTATGGCTCAGTGGAAGACGGTGTAACTTCCCCGGCAGCTGTCAGGACAACGTTTCTGACGCAAGCCGGTGTGGAAAATTTCTGTTGAAAAACCAGCTAAATCCATTTTTCAAAATTTAATCTTTAAACATTTATAAGATATAGAGAATATGGTCTGTACGAGTCATCGGGATGTTTTATCACTACCCTGTCTTTCACAGTAGTATGCTAGTTTATAGACTTCCCGTCCTCTCTCTGTTTGTTTCCCTGCACTCCTGCTGCAGGCCGTGATGATAATTACTGATAGGAAGCAGGTAGGCAACGCTCCAAAAAAGCTCGTCCACCTGTCCAGGAAGCTGACCTTTTGTGTGATACGGTATATCACAAGTGCAGACAATAGCCCACTGGCTTAGTGCTCCACTGAGTGATTAATGTCATCTCATTAGCTATAGGAGTTGAAACTGCTGAGAGGGACGCAGCCACTTCTTCTCCGCATGTCAGTGTGTAGTACGCTCTTTGTCCGCCCTGCCTTTTCCTACGTTGCCGCCAACACTGCGATTGTGCAGAGAGCCCTCTCTCCCACTGCCCTCTCTTCCCGCATCCTCCTTCATCAATCAACCTCTTCTCGAAGTTTTAAAACCCCCAAATCCCTCAACTCATCTACTTCTTTCTCTCTTAGGATTTCTTTCCTCATGATTATTAAGATTCCTCTCCTGCTCCTGCACTGTAACTCCTGCAGTGATATATATTCTCTCTCTCTCTCTCTGTCCGTCACTGTTTCTGTTCCTGCGTCTTTAATGCTCCTCCGCCACCCCCCAACACCATTCGTTCGATCCGCTGGGGCCGCTTCCCAGGAGAGTAACTGCAGTAATAAGAGCAGAGAGGCTCTGAGACGCATACTGCCAGCGCCCTGCAGAGCACCAGCCTCATAGAGACATGACGTCCTTTAAACACAGTCAAACAGTAAGAAGAGCAGAAAGAAAATGAGAAATGTTCAATAAACATTTCTGTTTTTTCCACAAATCATTATGACATCATCCACTTCCTCAAATGAGACCACTGCAGAGCATCAGCGTGGCATCGTTATCAAATCAGAAATATTGAAACAACAAGTTTTTCAGTTCCTGCGTGTCCCTGAGGCAGTGCACTCTCCAGGGACGGAGCAGGAGTGACTGGAGACCTTCATCGGTTCTCTCTTCCTCCACAGTGTTAATTAACGAACAGTCAGCTCAGAGTCTTGAGGCGCTATTTTGTTTCCTATTTGCTCCATATTTCTGTAGGCAGACCTCCCAAGACACTCCTGAGCATCTGGCCAACCTCATACAATAACCACTTTTTCACTTTGAAGAGCCAAAGAAAGCTTCTATTTCAACACCGGAGATCAATTTACCATGAAAGTTACTGTGTGAGATTTGTCTGGGGGAGCGTATATGCTTACTCTTGTGTGGAGCGGAAGATTACTTTAGAATTCACAGACAGGAAAATGGGTCTGAACTGCCTAAAGGAAATAGCGTAACTTATATCACACTGAAAAACATGAAATATGATTTTATGGGTCAGCGCTGCCCCGGTCTCTACACAAGCCAGATGTATCTCTGTTTAAGGATAATTCAGATTTTGCTACAATGTGGGTTGTATTTCTGCCAATAATCCTGTTGTTTCTAATTCACAGTTTCATAACTATTCCCAGATTTAAATCAGCCTTTATTTACGCTCAGAAAGACACATTGTGAAACATGAGCCCTCTTTTACAAGTTTGCCAAGTTTAGAATTTAAAAAACAAAACCACCACAAATACTCACATTCATGCACGAGCGCACACAACGAGAAACCTCAAAGAAAAAGATGAAAAATAAACAAGTGCATCAAAGCACAAGGATGCGAGGGAAGAGTGGATCAAAACCGTCAGCACTAAAACGTTTAAGGTGAACACGAGTTCACTGAAACTACCTGAAGACAAAATATTGAGCTTCAGGATTTTATAAATACTGAAGAAATGTTTGACTAGCCACCAAAGGTGTCTTCTGATTTTATTTAACTGTTAAATTTAATTTTCTCTAAATTTCATCTCTCCGCACAACGAGCGAAACCCTGTAACCCCGTCATTTGATTCAGTTTGTGGAAAAAAAATACAAAAAAATACAAAAATCCTTTAACATATTGTTTGGATTAAAGATTGTAACATTGAAGAGAGAGAACACTGGCTCAAAAAATAATAAAATCTGCCTAAATAAAATCACCAATTTCTGTGTAATTGCATAACCTTGTCCTCGGGTCATCAAAGCTCCTGCACTGCCAGAGACAATACCAAGGACATGCCCTCGGTGTCCTCGACGATAGCTACGGCCCAGACTGCAAATTATTCCAGGTGGATGGAGCAGCAGATCTGAAAGTAAATTCCAGCATGTTTACTGTTGGAACCTGTAGCTGAAGCCGATCTGCAGAACGACTTAAATAAGCCCCAAATTGCCTTTTGAGAAGTAAAGATAAATAAAATGGTGTTTGTTTGGAAGACCTTTATCAATGAACAAGAGACAGTAATTGTTTTCTTTCACTGATAGAAGGTCAGCGCACATTTTGAAAGAGTGCAGTGGTATCGTCAAGCAAGTCGATGTTTAAATGTCTTGTTTTGTTCGAACCAACAGTTCAATTCAACAGACAGAACAAGTGAGCAAAGCAGTAAACTTGAGAGTGTTTGGCACTCTTACTTGATTAAACAACTTAAGCGAGTAATCGATTATAAAAATTGCTGTCCATTTTCTGCCAATCGATTAATCGTTTCAGCTCAAGCATGAATAAAACCCAAACTATGGATGATTGAAGCTTTTAAGTCAGAGTTAATTTCATTAGATGCTGTTTTACTGATGCTCATCTAACAGGTCACACGTTGGTGAAACAGTATCCTAGAACCAGACGACACATTGAAGTTTCTTCTCTTCTATCTACTGAAAGCAACAAGCAACTGGGAGAGACCTCAACGTCCATTGTTGCTCCTTGGCATGCCGTCCTACCAGGGTTGCTAAGTAACAGTAACAGGCGGCAACCTTAGGCTTAAACTTTAATCCTCTCTCTAAAGAAAATGTTAGAGCGCGTCAGAGAAAGTAGAGCCTCTGAATAATACAGCGTACGATTGATGTGGGGTATTAAAAGTCAAAAGTCTTCATGCATAAGTCATGTTCAGAAAACTCACGGTCACAACTCTCATTAAACTACACATGCAGTCTGAGCCACCGAGATCACACATTGACTCTTTAATCCTTAACAGATGATGTTATGGTATGCAGTGACACTTCCTGTTTAATGTTCTCAGAACTACTGATGCATTTTCCCAACATCCTCTGCATCAGTTGTTTTGAAATATTAATTTGCTTTCCTCTCCTCTCCTTTTTACAAGGAATGGTTTCACAACAAGTCGGCCAAGAGATAACAGGTTTATGTTACTGTACAGAATATTTCATATATGACATAGCCTATATGTAATGGATAGCAGTAGGGTTTCCTGCAGTGTTTTTTTTATAGCGGAGCCAGGCCATATTGCCTCAAATTAAGACCAAACAAATACTTGTGGTGCTATTTCACACAGTACATGCCATATATTCAATGTGTGGGACTATTCTAGGGCTGTATATTGGCAAGAAACTGTTAAGACGTATCATGATACAGGGGTTCAATATATTGTGATACTGTATACAAGGCGATATGTTGCAATTTTTCTAAATCAAAATTTAGGAAAACTGTCATAGTGTAAAGGACACACCAGATATACACCATTTCAGAATAAGCAAAAATAACACAAGCAAGCAAATAACCCCAAACTGCATGTGATTATCATAAAGTGGGCATGTCTGTAAAGGGGAGACTCATGGGTACCTATAGAACCCATTATCATTCACATATCTTGAGGTCAGAGGTCAAGGGACCCCTTCGAAAATGGCCATGCCAGTTTTTCCTTTCCAAAATATAGCGTAACTTTGGAGCGTTATTTAGCCTCATTTGCGACAAGCTAGTATGACATGGTTGGTACCGATGGATTCCTTAGGTTTTCACTCTGGCAAATAGCGATTGGATTTTTAAGAGGTTAATTAATAATCAATACAGTGTTTTGGAGAATCGATACAGTATCACAAAACATGATATGGCAATACTCCTGTGTAGCCTATTGATATTTTCTGACACCCCTAGGGACTATTGTTTAGGCCTTAATATACTGACTTCATTGATCGCTAGACAAGATCAGGATCCAAGTGGCTTACCATTACCGGCTAAACGACTTTCTCTGGGAAACCCCGAGCCGTTAAGAAAAGTCCAGCTACAGCAACTGATGCAGATATCACCCATACTCTAAGTTGAAGATAGAATGAAACAACACAATGACATATGCTGTGAGCTGTCTGAGAGACGGTTTGACAGACAGGTAGCAGGCACAACTAGAATTACCAAATTATCGCGGTTGTATGCCTCCGCCAACAAGTCAATTTGCAGTTTACATCCATGTCTGTCCAAGCTGTCATCACTTCATCGTTTTATCCTGTTAGACATTTCTGTGAAACTGTCATAATTAGCATGAATTCTTGAGTTATGGCCAAAAACATTTTTCAGTTTTGTGAGGTCACAGTGACCTTGAACTTTGACCACTAAAATCTCATCAGTTCATTCTTGAGTCCAAATGGATGTTTGTGCCAAATTTGAAGAAATTCCCTCCAGGTGTTCCTGAGATAATGTGTTCACAAGAATGGTCCGGACGGATGCATCATCAGCCTCTGAGATGAGACAAGTCCTCTAAACTGTATAGTCCAGCTGCTTTTGTTGCACAATAGAATAACAAGATAAACAGGCCAAAGACCTCATACTGAACACACATATATAACCACATCGACAGATCATTTGAAGAAGTCATTTAAAAAAGATAAAACTAACTCTGCTTAAGCTCTCCAAGCGAGTCACTCTAACACCTAAGTGCTCTGAAATAACGAAGGCGGTGGGTGGCTGCTGGCCTTTCTTAAATTAACCATTCTTCATCTTCATACCTGATGCTGGCCTAGAAATGTCAGAGCAGCTGGCTGCCGTTGGATCAGCAGGACTCGAGCTAAACTGGCTCATTTAGTGCTTAAGAATATCAGGAAAACGGCAAAGCCACCAAACACATAAAGAAATCATATTTAAACAGATTTAGCAAGCTCATTATAACGGGGCAATAGAGCTGACACAATCAAAATAATTGATAGTGTATGTTTAGCTAATTGGCGGATTGTGATATCGAGAAGCTGTCGGATCCACAGAAACAAGAGGAACAAAAAAGGAAAGCCCTCAGAAGACTCCTCGTTTACTGTGTTAGACTGTTGTTTCAGTACGCTGAACAGCGCCGCATAATGACTCACACTCATCCACTTCCTGTTTCATGATGAGGCTTTGCCCCCCTGTGACACAATCTTAATTAATTTGAAAAGTATCGCCCAATCATGTGCATTCGCCCATGCACAAACACACACAGGCATTGTCCCTTGGCTTTGGTATCCTATGTCCACATATTGCTGATCACAAGGTTAAACGATAGCATGGTATGTTGATAGCCATGCATATCTCATTACAAGGCTGCAGGAACACAACCTCATAAATCAGAAGTTACTGCACTGCAGCTGCACGACGCTGGATAGCAGCTGGTGCATGTAGAGCATCGCTGCGTTTCTGACCCTGGTATGAAGAGTAATGCCGCTGTACCTCCGTTCCTCTCAGGTCCATGCAGTTCCCATGGTATACAGCTGGGCCGCAACATCTTCTCAGCTCTCAACACGAAGGAAAAATCCACATCTATCCGTTTGCATTTCCTCCTTCAGTCTTCCTGTTGTTGCTGCAGCATCAGTTTGCTCCTCTGAGGATCCCAGATGAGGGATTGGGACACAGATTATCATGAGGGGATCAAGTCCACGCCCTCCCATCATCTCCATCCCCCACTTTATCAACCATGGTAGACCTTACCCCGTACCACCCTGCGATGGACTTGCCCAACCCCAAAGATCCCGCTCTACCATCAATCCCGGTATGGCAGATGGGACATTCCTGTACAGACCAAAGACACTGATTCACTGCTGGCTTACAGTCATCCCCTAAACCGGGACCTTCACCCTCCAGCTGTGTAATCAGACAGCTGAAGTAGACTGTATTAAAGCTAATACGTGATCGTGACACAGAGACATATGTAAGGCTCGAAACAATCTTGGTGTAATCCTGTGATATCAGCAGTATTATAGGATCCACTTGGAACATACCGTGCTGCACGGCAGCAACTATGTCTCCACTTCCTCTAATACCAAGAGCACATTCAAACATGAAAATAAGACAGCCACAGTCTGCATCTTAATGGCCACTCCAGTATGATCACACCCCTGTCGGAGAAATCAAATGACGTCAATGTGCCGTTCCCCCTGAGAGTCCTTAACCAGCACTGTACCAGTGCAGAGATCAGATACATCAACACTGTAAACACTGGGCGAGATACTGTATGACTGTGTTTACAGTACAGGCACACTTTGCAGTTATCATAACAATAATCATGTTCTTGTATTTATAGCTTTATTATTCTTCTGGACTTTTTTTTTCTGGAAACGCTCTTCAAATTTTTAAAAATAATTCTTTACTGGCATTTCAGCTGCATTCATCTCTTTCTTTTGATTGGATATTTCAACTCCTTCATGCACAATTTACTCCAAATGCTTTCAGAGCTCACACTTCAGCTGACACTTTGACTGACACCTTCTTTTAGTTTATACACTCGGACTGGCACTCATTTCTTTCTGTCATGACTTCCACTTCACCTTAAACTCCCAACTCAGTTTATCATCCACTCTTCGCCTGACATTTCAACTGATTTCAGGACATCCACTTCCAGTGATCCAAAGAACGACAGCATCAGTTGCTTCAGCAAGAGCCCCAAAACTGCATCTCTTTACATTTAAGTGTCAAAGTCTGTTAGCGGCCGCAGTAATAATGACAACAAGGAACAAAGGAGGAAGTCAGGTGACATTGTTGTTAAAGAGTAATAAAGTCCACGTAGGGAGGAGGTCGAGGAAGGGTCAAAAAAACATCCAGCTTTTTATTGTCAGTTTCTTCGTTTCCAACTGACCTAACAAAGTTAACAAAGTTGTTAAATGAGGGGTCTCCTGACCTTAAAGAAGTAATTTTAAACCAAACCAGGTTAATTAATCGATTAGTTGTCAACTATTAAATTAATCGCCAACTGTTTTGATAATTGATTAATCAGTCTGAGTATCTTTTAAAGAAAAAAAAAAGTAAAAATTCTCTGATTTCAGCTTATTTTCTGGTTTCTTTCCTCCTCTGTGACAGTAAACTGAATATCTTTGAGTTGTGGACAAAACAAGACATTTGAGGACGTCATCTTGGTCTTTGGGAAACACTGAATGACATTTTCACCCTTTTATAGACCAAACAACTAATCAATTAATCGAGAAAATAAACGTCAGATTAATCGACAATGAAAATAATCGTTAGTTGCTTTCCCTAACCCAAATCATGATCTTTCCCTAACCCTAACCAAACCTTAACCATAGTGTGTTGCCACATTTTAAAACAGAAACAGAACATACCGTGTCGTTTAATTTGGTGGACTTGTACTTTCTACTTCACTCAGCACTCACCCTAAAACTGAATCTTCTTTCAGCCCTTCCACCTTAACTACCATGTCAAATTCTTTCAGTAATTGTATTTCATCTACCACTTCACCTTTAACTTCTTTCAGTATCTCAACAATGTGTGAGATGTAATTTTCAGCATCGAGCACACATAAATGTTCTTCAGTAATGTAGTAAAAGTAGCCTTTTCTAGTTAATAAAGACACAGGTTTGACATTTGAGCACACGCAGAGCTCGGTTAAACCCGGTTTATGAATGTAAAGCAGATAAGAGATCTCAACAATGAGGCTTTAGCTCTGCAGCAAACCCACTCATTCAACCAAATAGTCAAGGTTTCTGTCAGCTACATGAGGAAAGACAGGAGCCGTGTCTGGAGGAGAGAACCAATTAGTTTCTCTCCTCCACGGCTTGTCACCTGACAGTCTGCTCATCCACCACGGCCTGATGGAGGAGCCTCTCCAGCCTGCTCATTCAGACCAATTAAGGTCTGGAGGTGTATTACCACACACTCATTACCTGCCTCTCTCAGGGCTCTGCTGCTCTTCACATCGCAGCTCATTGGTCTGTTGAAAGTCTCAGAGTTTTACCCTTTCATATCACCCTGTCCGTTCCATATCATCTCTTTTTCTAGTTTTCCTAGTTGTCCTCTGTGTCCCTTCCTCTCTCACTATCTCTCTCTCTCTCTGTGTGTTACGAAACACAGGAAGCAGCAGACTATTCTCCTATAATCACACCTACAGAGAATGGCATCTGTGCCTGTGAATGATTACGAATCAGATTGGACATATGTTACAGTTTAAGTTATAGACGAGAAATTAAAGAGGAGCGTGTTCGTGAACTCGTGACAATTCAAACTATGGAAATACCCTACAGCGCCTGTAATGAAAACAATGCAGCAGTAGACATGCATAAATGCACAGACACTGACAACCGCCTCTCAACATTTCCGCTCTCTGTCGGCACATAGAACAATAAAACAAAACGCTCAGATGTCGGGGTACAAAGGGCTGAACTCTTGTCACAGGCGGGGTGTGTGTGTGTGTATGGTGTCGCTTAAGCTGTCCAAACAGTTTATCCGTGTGAGATGGATGACATATCTGGAACGATTCAAATTCCCACATTGCCTCTTGCAAAACACGCTACAGACCATGTAACCATAAACCTCTCTGAAATGAGCTGTAATTTCGGAGCACATTTTGACTCAGCAGTGAGATGGGTGGAATTCCCCCCATGACTGTAGCAGTGCTGGGAAAAGCACAAAAAAGAAAGATTATTCCACTACAACAGCTTAAGGGAATAGGAGAGAGCGCAACAAAAAAACTGTTTCACTTTCATAAGAGCACCCTTATGATCATTTCTGTTCCATAATCAGCATTACTGATATAGGTCTAGGAAGAGAAACCGGCCTTAATAATTACTGCACAGCCCTCCTGCTCCAGGTACTCACACACCTTTTCATTTATTCATAAAGGCAGCAGCACAGTGTGAGTAGAAAGCATTTAAACCCCTACCGGGCCCGTGTTAACTTGTTGAAAGGTCAAAACACGGCTAATAAGAAAAAGTTGCATCTATTAACAGATATTAACGGTCACTTGAGCTCAACAGCGAATACCAGGACCTCTAATTGAGTCCAGATGGAGCAGCCAGTGAGTCCATTCAGCAGAACAGGGAGCCTGCAGAGGGCCCCACTGGTCCTGCTGCCAGAGATGTTTTAGAGGTTACTTTTTGTGTTTATGTGGATTATTTTTATTGAATTGAATTTATTCTTTCACCGTGCTCAACTAACCATGTTGAGCACAGTGAAAGTGTAACCATGAGGTGTGAGCTGGTGACACATCATCGTCTGGGAAACTGTGCTTTTGACAACTGTGTGAATCTTTCACAACTGGTGAACAGAGGAGGAAAGTAGGAAAGTACATTAAGTATTTCTATTATCTGCTACTTTATTCTTCTCTATACTCCACAAAATTTAAAAAAAAAATACTTTTTTTACTGCATGGCAATTATTTCACAGTTATAGTTACTCTTCAGTTTGAGATATCACAGATTACAGATTAAAATACCCCAAAGTGTACAAAGCTGTTAAAATTTGCTTTACCTTAGCCAACTAATTCAAATCCTACTTTCATGTTAATGCTTAAAACAATATCCAACAATATAACAATATGACACTGACAGGCTCCATGCATAAGCATAATGAGTACATTTTGTTACCAAAATTTCTTTTTTACTTTTACTCAAGACATTTTTGAACTATGACTTATACTTGTAATGGAGTATTTTTTATAGTGTGATATTGTTATTTTTATTTAAAGGTACAGTGTGTAGGATTTGGCTACATCTAGTGGTGTGGTTGCAGAATGCAACCAACTGAGTACCTCTCCGCTTACTCCTCCCTTTCCAAGACTGCGGTAACGTGAGCTGTCGAGTGCAAAACTGTGGTAACGCCATTCGCCTCGCTCAGGGGCCATCTTTACCATAATAACAATACTTTAGCAGCAATAGAAGTCAGACGGCGGCTGGCGGTACCACGGTTTTGCACTCTGCAGCTGATGTTACGTG
This sequence comes from Sebastiscus albofasciatus, assembly GCA_916701655.1. Taxonomy (NCBI): domain Eukaryota; kingdom Metazoa; phylum Chordata; class Actinopteri; order Perciformes; family Sebastidae; genus Sebastiscus; species Sebastiscus albofasciatus. Next base: position 51,108 of record CAKAOI010038270.1, read on the forward strand.
TCGGAGAACTACGGTGGCCTTCAGGTCACGTAAAATGCGAAAGTGTCTCTCTCGAGCCAGTGTTTAGTTTGTCCGTTCTGGGCTACTGTAGAAACATGGCAGAGCAACATGGCAGACTCTGTGAAGAGGACCTGCTCCCTTAGATATGAGGGGCTCATTCTAAGCTAACGAAAACACAATAATTCTTAGTTTCAGGTAATTATATACTAATGAAAACATAGTTATGAATATTATATTTCATTTCTGCTAATAGATCCCCTGAAATGGTACACATTCATCCTTTTTAGTAAAGTATCTGAATACCTATTTTTTCAGTACGGTTACATGTATAGTTCTACATGTGTGATTCTCTGATTGGGGCTCATGAAGCAGCAAAGACAGCATACGGAAACAGAAAAAGGAACACATAAGTAAGACAATAAAACAGGCTCACACTGTTCAGGTACCCTCTGAAGGTAATTAGCCGACAGCAGCGCGACAGACGTGGCCTGACCATCACCTCGGCTCTTTTCTCTCTTTCTAGAACAGCAGTCGTGTTTAACACACCTGTAAATTACTCCCACAGCCCGGCCGGCCTCCCCTTTCTGCTAGTCCTCCCCCTCTTCACTAATAACGCCATAATGATGCCACTGTTAGTACAGTGTGCTTTATGGACTGACCTCAAAATCAATTCAGCAGCACACAGGGTCTATTAATGGAGCTAGGTCTGAAACTCCTCCTCTCCTCTCTTTGCTCATAACCTCCTTTCTCATAACCTCCAATATTTATCCCCTCTGCTCTCCTCGCCTCTTCTTTTCCAGTTTGCTTCAGGACCTCTCCGTGGACAGTAAATTACACACACCCAGCTCTTCTCGTTCAGGCCAGTTCTTTGACAAAGCAGCGGACGTTCTGCAGCCCTGTGGCACACATTAACCTCATAAAGGGAAAGTAATAGAGCCTGTCTCAGCTGACACACAATAGCCATGAAAAAATGCATCATAGCACCGGTGCCTCCCTGAGACTAGACCCACAGGTAAACTGGACTCAGTAAAACACACAGGTATGGCAGGCGGATACTATCCCTCCACAGCTGATAAATGTGATGGCCCAACTGTGCAATACTACCATGAAGTAAACTGCTTTAGTTTTGTTCTCATTAGTGTCTCTGGTGCACATAATGCTGAAATGAGGAGGTTTTGCTGCAGGGATGGAACAGAGGCATACTTGGAGGTTTGGGAGCACATTCCTGGACAGAGAGAGGGGCTGAGTCTCTTGCCGTGGTTAATTAGGGGAGTCTGTGGGAAACCCCTGAATCTGAAACCCCCCTCCAAAAAAACCACACCACTTCAAGCAATGGCGGCCATGTTGAATGGAACTCATTGTTCGGCGGCCAGAACGGAAGATTCCATCACTTGCGTCCAGTCGTCTGAGTTGTCGTCTATAACTATGAGAGGGCCAATACCAGAGAGTGGCTGCGCTAGTAATACCAGACGACAGAGGAGGGAAAAGTAGAAAAATGGGGCGATTAAAGGGGCAATCCCCCAATTTTACATGTCAAAGTAGTCACAAGGAGTACTACACAAGCTGTAAAAACAGTTGTACAATGTTCCCTTTGGCTCTGGAGGCTTTGTCACGTCTGAGAAAACAACCTTG
>CAKAOI010038294.1:0-34240 GCA_916701655.1 Sebastiscus albofasciatus
AGGTCCAATATGGCGCACAGGTTGACGTATCGCTTTAACGCGCTTCGTCTCTTTGTGTCCCTGCCCGGACACCGTACTTCCTGTTGTGGGTGTGGCCGTCAGATGACTAACAGATCTACTGGAGGAGAAGCTCGGCTAGTCTGCTAGCCTGCTTCCTGAGAGTTATAAACATAGTCTAAACTCCGTTCAGCGTTCCTCTCTCGGTGGCAGATCGAAGCTGGGATGCTGTGTCAGGATGGGAAATCTGTTTGGAAGAAAGAAACAAACCCGAGTGACAGAACAAGACAAAGCGGTGCTGGTAGGTCTCACAGCTAGTTAGCATCGGTTAGCATTAGCATCAGCTGTTGTGATTGTAACTGAACGTTCTGTTCTGATCCAGAAGAGACCCACCAAACTGCTTTATAGAAAGAGACAATTTAACGACTTTACGTGTCTGTAGTCGCACACAGCCAGTTTATACAACACAACCTCATCATTTCAGCTCTCTCTAAGTTACTCTTCAATTCGGCAGGAATATAATATCATATATACTTCTATTTATTAACTTAATCTCTAATGTCTGATTCTGATTGAGAGCCTTAGCAAACAGTAAGATCAGATATAAGATCAGATATGCCTTTATTAGTCCCACAGTGGGGAAATGTGCAGAGTACAGCAGCAAAGGAGAAAAACACAAGATGCATCAGCTAACACAGTAAAAAGACTGTAAAAAGCAAGACTTTTTAAAAAAAATATATATTTGTATTTATATATATATATATATATATATATATATGTATATGTGTGTATATATATGTGTGTGTATATATGTATATATATACACACACATATATATAAATATAAAAAAGACATACACATACATATATATATATATATATATATATATACACACACACACAAACAAGATGCATCCGCTAACACAGTAAAAAAAGAGCTAAACAAAGTGTAACAAAATATGAACCATTTAAATAGAAGGAAGTATAACAATAGGAGCAGTATATACAGTATTGACAATAAACAGACTATTAACGAAACTGCACAAGTGGAAAATGATATAATATAGAAAATATAAGGTTATTGTCAGTTTCTTGGTGTGTAAGTGGGTCTACTGGGAGCAGTGCTGGTTGTGGAGTCTGACAGCTGCAGGAAGGAAGGACCTCCTTCACACACTTTGGGTGTAGTAGTTATATAAGTTGAGATATTTAGCCAAAGTGGTGCTCAGCTACATGAGTGCCAATTTTATTCGAGGAGTCGGTCCTTGCTATTTTAGTAAAATATCTTAACACCTAGTGTTTTACTGGGGTGTATGTTCAGATTGCAGCTACTGTAGAGTCTGGCAGAGATGCATATATATATTATATATATAGCTGCAGGTGGGCTAGTATACTGTAATGACACTGACAGCTACAGAGTCTAAACCCAGTCAGGCTGTTGTGGAGCACAACAACAACAAGCTGTGTGATATTAATAGAGTATATGTGTAAACAGCTGGTTTGTGCATATACATCGTGTGCTTGTGTATCAGTTTCTTTTCCTCATTGCAGCAACTGAAACAGCAAAGAGATAAACTGAGGCAGTATCAGAAGAGGATCAACCTGCAGCTGGAGAAGGAGAGACTTTTAGCCAAGCAGCTGCTGAAAAATGGCAAAAAAGAGTGAGTATAGAGAGACGGATCACTGCTGAACGAGGATGCTGCTGTGTCCTTTCAGCCAGATGTTATTCACATCAGACCACCAAAAAACCTGGACCCTATTTTCCCATGTTTTTATTGTATTTAACCCTCTTAGTCACGGTTTTATTGTGAATTATTCAGAGTGATTATAATTTGATTCTTTTGGGTTCAAACAGGAAAGCACTCCTCTTGCTGAAAAAGAAGCGCTACCAGGATCAACTTCTGGACAAGACGGAGAACCAGATAGGCAACCTGGAGCGCATGGTGAGTGATCGGAGGATTTGACTGACACGCGACTGTCTTGAGTGCATTCACACCTGTACTTAGAGCTGTCCACTCGTGATCGGATCACTCAGGACGCGTGTTAATACCAGGTCTGAACGGGGCCCAACAGTTCCTCTCTTTTCTGCGTGTTTTAGGTCCAGGACCTGGAGTTCGCCCAGATTGAATCGAAGGTCATTCAAGGGTTGAAAGTTGGAAATGAATGTCTGAAGAAGATGCACGAGGTAGGCAGTGGAAAGAGTCCCAGATGTAATCTCACATCTGTATTCGCTGCTTATTGATTATTGCTCTGGTTGTTCCCACGTTAGGTGATGTCTGTCGAAGAAGTAGAGCGGATTATGGACGAAACCCAAGATGCCATCGAGTACCAAAGGGTAAATTGAGGACCATTTTCTAAACTCTGATGGAGAATATGAATCTGTTTGTTATTGTTGTTTACTGAGAGCTCGTGTTCTCTCTGCAGCAAATAGACGACATGCTGGCTGGATCTTTATCACAAGAAGATGAAGATGCTGTACTGGCTGAGCTGGAGGCCATAACTCAGGTTGGTCTCATCAGAATCTTGTTTGTTTGTTTGTTTGTTTATTTACACATGTAAAAAATTAAAAAGATACAATATATAATTTGCAAGGTGATGTGAAGGAGAATTGCCTAAAAACCCTGCAGGGGCTCGAAAAGTGACATTTTCCAGGCAGCATATTACATTAAATGATTATAGTATAATGTTAAATACAAGATTTGTATGCATCTATCAGTCATTTTAGATAGTAGATAGTTAAAGGCAGTCCGTATGGGAAATATTGGTTTGACCATTGTTTATGATTTTATTGGATTTGTATGTTTGAAATTGAAATGAAATCAACATTAGAGGTTGAGAGGAGCAGTGCGACCCTTCAGTGTGTTCAACCTGCTCTGTTTGCCCTCTCAGGGAGACGTTGAGCTTCCAGAGGTTCCCGAGGACGAGCTCCCAGAAGTCCCAGAGGCCACAGAGAAGACACCAGGTTTGTTCTCCCGCACACCTTTTGTCTTTTTTCTCTTAAATTCCTCTCTGACCTTTTGCTGTAACACAACGCCAAACAGACTCCTTGTGTTGTCCTGATGCTGCCCTTCTCTGTTTATTGATCCCGCTTGTCATCAAACCTCGGAGTTCAGAGAAAAGAAACCAAACTTTGTTTTTTTTTTATGGTGAAAAGGAAAAGTAAGGATCAGCATCCGCCTCGATACTGCTGACCTCATTATGAGGAATCAGCCCCAACATGCTGTTTGAAAAGAATCACTCTCAGCTTTGTGTCGCTTCTCTAATTTAAGTTTTTTGGCACGTTTGGCATGTTTAAAGGTGCAATGTGTAACATGTCGTCACATGCTCCAAACAAATAGGGGGCGGCATTTCACCTCTACTACTGGGTCCATTCTAGCGACGCTAATTTAGATTTTTTGTCTGACCGATAGTCGACCCTCGTTAACCAATCAAGATTAGTGCGTTTCCCGCAGCGGTGCTGTGGTTTTAGTGCCTAACAAGCCGCCCAGCTGCAACGATAAGCCGATGCAACAACTGAGTTTACACCCCCCCACTCCGTGAGACCAAAACAATACTTGCCTGTCACAGTGGCAGGGAGTGAAAGACGTTGATTTCAGACGCTGTGTGTGAATCTGTGTTTTTTTTCTCAGCGAGGGAACGTCCAAGAAAGAAGCCGGAGCGAGAGATGCTCGCTGCGTAGGAACGTGACTGACCTGCCTCAGCTGACCTGCTGGATCTTCTCCACGCCACCTCAAGTCCCTCATTAACCTACAACCAACACAAACATTTACTGGAGAAGTCTGTGTCTCCTTCAGAGGCTTTGATGAAGTGAGAGCAGCCTCTCTCAGATACCGGGCTTCCTCCATAGCATCACACCGCCGCTGTCGGTTCTCGGCTGCTGGTGCGTCGACATGTGAAGGCGGCAGGACGGCTTCACTCCGACCACGAAGACCTGTGAGATCAGATAATTGTGCCTAATCTTTGTTTCACTAGTGAATCATTTTACATACATTGACTTAACTTAAATGCATGTTACTCATTGTAATTCATCAAATGATCAAATGAAGGGTCGATTTACCCAAATTACTCAAAGACTTATTTATCCAATCACATAGTTTTATCCCTTCATTTTTATTTGTTCAGCTTTTAGTGATTTCTGCCTTCTTTCAGTACAGCGGAGGTGCTTTTAAAACCTCCGCAGTAACATCTCTCAATCTCTGCATTCATTTGTCAGAATACGGACACACCAAGCCGACATCAAAGGACAAGCGGCGACGAAGGCCGACAGTTGCGTTGCCTCACGTCGCCTTTGTCTTGGCCAAAAAGTTGCACTCGAACACACCGCAAAGACTACAGCCGACGGCCAGTTAGCACGTATCTTCTGTATGTTCTGCGCCTGCATGAGAGGAAATAACTCTCAACACGCTGAATTGGCCGAAAAAACTCCGACGCGGGCAGACTAGAGCCGAAGGTGCGGCACGCACTACAAAAACTAAGCCGACCGTCCGCTTGGTGTGTCAGGACCTTTAGTTTCCCCAAAGACCCTTTTTTTTTTCTTGCTTTTAATAATAAAAAACATTTACAATACATTTAAAAGAAACACTGACATTATTTTAAACTGCAAAAAGGAATTACACTATGATATCAGTTGGACTTTAAGGGGACATATCATGAAAAACTCACTTTGTGCACAGAGACAGGTTTCCTTTACACAAACTAGGGCTTTCAATTGATTAAAATATTTAATCGCAAATTAATCAAATTTTTTATCTGTTCAAAATGAACCTTAAAAGGAGATTTGTCAAGTATTTAATACTCTTATCAACATGGGAGTGGACAAATATGCTGCTTTATACAATTGTATGTATATATTTATTATTGGAGATCAAAAAAATCAATCAGAAAAATAATGTGTATTTTGAGCAATAAAGCATGTAATCTATGGAGGACCTGCCAAAATAAAATTAAATAACTCGATAAATAAATATGTCATTAAATGTAGCAAAAATAATATTAAAAATAAATGTAGCCATTAATTAATTGATAAAATGTGACGTAAGTTGATATTTCTGTTTTAATTTGCTTCTTTGTTTATTTGTACTTGTACTTTATTTTCAATTCCCTTATTTATTTCCTCTTCTGTTTAATTTTCCCTCTTATTTATTTATGTATTTATTTGTATACATTTTTAAATTTATTAATTAATTTATTTTGCATTTATTTTTTATTTATGTTGAGTGTCAGCCCCCTTCATTTGTATAATGAGACAGAAATGCATAAAGAAATGTGTAAAGAGAAGAATACAGAAATTAATAGGTTTTGGGAAATAAAAAAGGGGTGAAATGCAAAATCATTTAAAAATAAATATATAATAAATATAAAAAAAAGAATAAGTGCAAAAATAAATAAAAAATAATGAATTGATTTAAACATTTCTAAAAATAAATACATAAATAAATAAAAGGGAAAATTAAACAAGAGTAAATAAATAAGGGAATTAATACTAAGGTTAATAAAGATGCAAATATAAACATTAAAATATCAATCTATGTCACATTTTATCAATTAATTAATGGCTACATTTATTTTTAATATTATTTTTGCTACATTTAATTACATATTTATCTATTAATTTATTTTTGATTTTGTTAGGTTCCGTCCTCCATAGGAAACATTTACTAGTAGAAACTCAAAATACAAGTATGAACCTGGAAATGAGCATAATATGTCCCCTTTAAAATCTGCATTGCCAGACGGCAGGAGGACTGAGTGATAAAATGTTTTTCACAGGCAGTCGTGATGTATACGTAACCCGTGCTCTGTCCTTGTCTGGCTCGGTCGTCCCAGCTGGCGAGTTATTACAGGTTATTCCGGGTTATTTGACCCACCCTGGAACTTTTCATAAAGTACCGAAACATTTGCACAAGCATCTGTTTCGCCGTATATTCCCTGAGTGTGACCCCCTTTCAAGCAGCTTAACTAATCTAATTCTCTGCTCCCCTTGTGGATTAGTTCAGTGTCATTGGAGAAAGGGCTAATCATATCGTCCGTGGGTTTACCTGTGAAGCCCAGACAACAGTAACTAATCTCTTTAAGGTAATAACTTGACAGAACCTGGATCTTTACCCACCGAGGATTATCATCGCAGGTTCCTGTAATTATTTTACTTTACTTGTATAGATAGATTCCAGAAAGAAAGATGGCCTACATTCATACGGTTTAAGATCCATCCAACTAATCTGTAAATCAGTTAATCTCAAAAACACTGATGACTAATACTGTCAGGCTGCAGACGTCATTTCATCAGTGCAGCATCAAACTGCTCCCCTCTCTCTCTCTCTCTGTCTCTCTCTCTGTATATTCTTTATACAATAAAAGGGATTTTGTAATTGTTAAATCTCCGTTTCCACACTGCAGGTCACAATTCAAAGGTTCCACGGTTGAACACAAGGTGGCGATAAATATTTTCTAAAGCATGTTGTCGAGAGGTGACTTGGATTTTCTTTTTTTTATCATGATTTTTATTGTTTCGTTAAGAAAAAAGAAATTAAACCATAACAAATAAAATAATATGATGTACATATATTAACAACTGTAAATTCAAAAACAAAGTATTCAAACACAATGGAGGAGAAAAAATGGTAATAATGATAAAATAATAATAAGAAATTATAAAAATATAAATTAAAAGTATTCATTTTTTTTCTTATATTTTTGTCATTATTATTATTATTATTAATAATAATAATAATGTTATTATTAATATCATTAGTATTATTAATAATAAACAAATTCTAATAATAAAATAGAAAGACTTTTATTTTATAATAAAACTAACTATTTTATTATCATTATTTTTTGTTATTATTAAACAAATAATAAAATAGAAAAATAAATAAAAAATTATGTTTTCAATAAAAATAAATAATAAAATAAAAAATAATAATAAATAAAAATAAATTCACAGACCAGATTACTAACACCTACTTATATCCCTGTGATCCCACCACCACGTTAATAGCAGGTGACTTAAATTGAGTATAGCTTTTAGCACAAACTTTCTCATGTTACAGCTAAACGGTACACTACAAGATGATTCTGAAAACATTTGAGGAGAGAAATAGGCATTAACGTAACATAATATTGATTCATATTTGATCAGCGCCGCCTAGTTTGACCGTTTGATCGGAGTTGGCGAGTGATTGACAGCTGATCAGAGACTCCAGATCAGCTCTTACTGCTTGTTTTCCTCTGGAGGACACAGAGGAACATGATTTTAATCAGATTACCTATCTCATACACTACTGTCAGGGTATAGTGACTGTTTTATAAAAATAACTTTTTTGAATCATATTCTCTCCATTTCTACCCGCTGCTGCTTTAAGTGAAGTATTTCCATCACACAGAGCCTGTGTATTGACGTGTCATTGATTGGGCCTCTTTGGGAGCCTGAAATAGTCTGAATTGGTGTCTTTGTCAAGTTGCTGAGCCCTTCACACTGGTGCACTCCTTTTTGAATGGCCCGGCTCCGTTCTGCAGCTGACTGAGCTCTACGAGCCCGTCGGTGCTGCGTGGGAGTGGGCGGCGCACAGACAGGAGCCTGAATGTCAGAGCGCCGCGCTGATGAATCACGGACGTGGATCAGAAGCGTAGATAAATAGGCTGAGAGGACGATGGTGAGTAGGATGGTCATGAAGGGGGAGATCAAATGCTGCTGAATGGATGCTTCAAGGATGTAGGTGTGTAGGTGTGTGTGTGTCCTGCCCACCCTGATACTTGCCTACCTGACTACACCTCCACTCTGTTCTGAATATACAGATACAGCTCAGATCTCAAGTCTAATGTGAAGTCTTTCAACTGAAAGGTCCCAGGTTTGAGACCAGCCTCGTTGCATGTCACTTCCCACTTTTCTCATCCCTCGTTTCCTGTCATCTGACAACTTGTTGGCTATCAAATAAAAGCATAAATATCAACAAAAAGTAATTTTAAAAAGTCCCACGTCAAATCTTTAAGGAGCCCAATTTCAAGTAACGTTCAAGCTCTATCCAAGAGTAATAAAATCCACCTACCAAAAGCGCTAAATCTCACTAATTAACACGGTATATCTAGTTTATGTATGTATGTTTTATTCATTTTAAAATGTATTCATTTATTTTTACATTTCTATTTTATTTTTATTTTTTTTGCATTTTTTTTAAATTTATTTTATATTATTTTTAAATGTACGTATTTCTTTATAAAGTTATTTATTCACCCCTTATTTATTTACCCAAATTTATTTATTTCCGTATTCTTTTCTTCATACAATTTTTGTTTTACATTTCTTCATGCATTTCTGACTCATTATGCAAATGAGGTGGCTGTCACCCAACAAAAATTAAAAAAATAAATGCAAAAACAAATGAATAAATTGAAACATTTAACAAAAATAAATACATGAATAAAAGTTAAAATTAAACAGAAGAGTAAAGAAATAAGGGAATTAATACAAAGCACAAGTAAAAATACATAAAGAAGCAAATTAAAACAGAAATATCAACTTATGTCACATTTTATCAATTACTTAATGGCTACATTTATTTTAAATATTATTTTGCTAAATTTAATGACACATTTATTTATTAAGTAATTTATTTATGTATTTATTTATCCCTATTATTTATTTATTTTTAGCCCTAATTCTTATATGTTCAAGGTCTGTTGTTTTATTTATTTTGCTGGGTTTGTTAAAATTTGAGACTTGATTTTTTGTGTTTTCACGTGTCAACTCAAGTCTCAAGTCCTCATTGTTGACACTTTAAGTTGAATCTCAAGTCTACTCTGCTTATATACTTGAACTAACCGTGATTAACAATCATTATCTTGATTTGTTTGTGTATAATTCGACTTGAAGATGGATTGGCAGTCAGCAAACATAATGGAAACCTTACATTCAATAATGTAAACTAACTGTGTGGATTGAATACTCACAGAGGAATAAATCAATAGCCTGGCTGACAGGTGGGAACGCTGCTGGTAGAGATCAAACATGCCTGATTGATTTCCACTAACTGTGTTCAGTTTGGTCTGCTGGTTCCTTCCTGGTTCCACTTTTATTATCCTCCCGGCTGAAACATCTCCTCTGTTTCATCTCCGTTGTGTTTGCAGAACAGAAAAGGCGTGACTGTCCTTTCACACTGTTCTTCTTGTTATCTTCTGCTTTCTCATAAATTCTCATTCAAAGGGCCTTCAGATCGTGATGTGCTGCTAAAATGTGTGGGATTCCCCAACCCACCATACGAGGCTTTGAAATCCAAGAAAATGTGGCTGCGTCCCACTCACACCAACCGGAGCCCACTCAGCCAAGAGGAGTGGAGTCACACAAATATAGAGCAGGGAGGGTAAACAAATAAATGAACACCACATTGTGAACCCCCACAAACAGTCCCACAGTATGTGGACAGGATCTCAGCTACAGGGTCTTTATTATCACAGATAATAAGTACAAAACAGCTGGTTTGGGTGAATCTAATCCCACTGAATAGATAGAGATAGATGGATGCTGTAGTTAGTGTATGGAGATGCTGGGTCAGGTCTTCTGAATGGTTGTGGCAGAGGCGGTATGTGGGCAGTGTGTGACACAGCAGAGGAGGAGGCTCTTTTAAATGCTATGCTGCATTCACGGACTCACTGTAAAGTCCTGTGTCACACTCTCATGCTTTTTGTTCAGAGTTAGTTCGGGTTAATTGATGGTAATGATAATTATGGGAGGCAGAAAGAAGAGTGGCAGAGGAGAATAACACATTTTAATGAAGTCATTAACAAAAATAATTAGTTTTTTGGGATCAAATTTTATTGGTTTTAAATATATGCATTGGAAATTACCAATAAAATAATACATAATTCAAAACAAAATATTAATTAATTAATTAAATAAATAAATAACAATTATTACTAATAATTAGTTTGAAATATATGCATTGGAAATCACTATTAAAAAATATATAATTCAAAACAAAATATTAATTGAATGAATAAAATAATTCATACAATTAAATTATTACTAATAATAATAAATAATAAGGCAGAAAAATAATTTGTTTTTGGGATCAAATTGTATTGGTTTTAAAGATATACATTGGAAATTACTAATAAAAAAATTACATAATTCAAAACATAAATAAATAAATACATGTTGCCTTGACACATTCTCCCTCTAAATATAAACTTTATTTTAAATGTGCGGGGCTCCAGTCTTTTAGAAGGACATGGGAGAAGAAGAAGTAGCCGAGGGCCAGGGCCCGATAGGAGGCAGCATGGAGGCCGGCAACGAGGAGAAGGATGAAGGCGTGCCGGTATATGGGCGCGACGGTAATGGCGTTGCCGTGGAAGAGAACGGAGACGAGATGGTTCCCAGGCCCAAGGGTGATGTCGACGACATGGAGAAGATAGGCATGGAGGATGGTGAAGCTGCGGACCAAGCAGCTGAGGGGGATGCGGACAACGACAATGCTGACCAGAAGAATAAGAAGGGGGTTGAGAGATGGCAGCGAGCCATAAACAGACTGTTCGGTTCAATGACTTTGTTGCTTATGGTTAACTGATTTATTTCAAAGTTGTGATGGTTACATGTTCTGTAATTTTCTATAAGTTTCTACAATTTTCATGCTACTTTAATGAGGGGAGGTGGAATGAGTGAAGATATGGATGGGCATGTTTCTTCTAGCAGTAGAGCCTGGGTTCAATATAGTGTGGTGGGCCCGGTCTGGATGCAACCCTCGACCTGCAGGTTCTGGATGCGACCCTGGTCTTGTAGGGCTCTGACAGACTCAACCCTTAACTTGCGGCTCTGGATAGATACAACCCTCGAACACATGGTGCTATTATATGTATGGGAAACGTGAATGTGTATAGGGAATATTAATGCAACCGTATGTATGTCTAAATGCTATGTGTATCAGCTACCTCTGGTGTACGAATATAGTGAGACATACTGGTGGGGGATGTGCAGATGTGTAGGCCTATGGGGGACGAAAAGGTAACATGGTTTGTCTAAGTGCTACGTGGATCAGTTATCTGGTGTGCGAAAATAATGTTCTCTTTATTGTAGTAATAATGTAATCTTTATTATGGAGAGGCCTATTTGTGAAACACCTCAAGTTAGTCTTCTTTCCTGTTAGCAAATACAAGGGAGTGCTGAGCTTTTATTGTGAAGGGAAAGAGGAAGTGTAATGTTTATAACGTGATGCTACTGTGACTAGAAGGGGAGTCTGAAGATGGGAACGAGTAAAGACACCAGCAAGTTCAAGCCTCCGTCTCATCGTGTCCTTATTTCACATAATAAATAAGTATAAACGCACATTAAAGACCACTCGGTTACAATAGTATATTTAAGTGAACGTCTGGGAGCCGTTATTTTTATTTATTTATTTTTTTTAAATCAAAACAGCGCTAAATTTGGATGAACTATAAAAGGCAGATGTGGTAAAACGAAGAGCCGTTAGGGAGCCGAAAGAGCCGGATCTTCTTGGTGAGCTGAGCCAAATGATCTGGCTCACTAAAAAGAGCCGGAATTCCCATCACTACAATTTACTCTTTAGCCTATGGCGGTTGCTAAGTGGCTAAATTAAGCTACTAAACGTCATCACGTCAACTCGTTAGCCGTTGACGTAAATCATATCTGCAGTAAGAATTCAAAAATGTTAATGTCGGTTAGTCAAGTTTAGCTCTTAAATGTTAAAACAGTTAGCCATAACGTTGTGTAAACTCACGCTAAAGTGACCGTAGTGTAGTTGTGTAAGTGTAGTTAATTTGTGGAGATTTATATTGATGAACAAAATATGTAAGTATCATAAACGACAGTTTATTTTCTACAATAATCTAATAATGAAAAAATCCCATTGGCTAGGTAACCAGTAGTGATGTGTTGGTCGCGAACGAGTCGGCTCTTTGATCCAGACAAGATGAGTGACAGTCGGAAACGAAGCAGCATGTAAAATTATGGTATTCTGGAAACTATTACTTATTATTATAGTGGAAAAATATTAGAAAAATGGCAAAAAATATTTGTAAAATATGTGAAGAAAATAGTGAAAAATGTCCAAAAAGTATTTGTAATATATGTAAAAAATATTCGTTCAGACTCGTTAGCCGTTGACGTAAATCAATAATCTAATAATGGAAAAATCCCATTGGCTTTTTGTCGAGCTAACCAGGCTAATGCTAGCTTCGAGGTTGGTGTACAATGCTGGAAAAAAAGATAAAAAAATTAAGTTTAATATTGAAAAGTTACAACAGATATCTGCAATGAAATCTGCTGTTTTATCACACAATTTAGTCCTTAACTGTACTCTTTAAATAGTCATTATAAATATATTGTCCCATCTTTTCATCTTTTTAGAACAGTAGAACCTCTACAGAACCATCTTTGTTCTCCATTATAACAGTAGAACCTCTAGAGATCCATCTTTGTTCACCATTAGAACAGTAGAACCTCTACAGACACAACCTCTACAACCTAAATAGTGCATTAAAACAAATCAGTAAGAAAAAAGACAGGTGAAAAACAGCTATATAATGTATCTTTAAACAGTAAATTAACTGTAAAATAATAAAGTTCAAACTGTATTTTTCATTAACAGTACAAAGCTGTAAATTTCAGTGACAGTATAATAATATTAATTTTACAGTAACATAAAGGAACCCTGCTGCCAGTTCTCTACTGTTATTTTACTGGGAGATTCTTAACAGTGTACAGTTCAGACTGTGGTCTTGTTTTTTCCCACGGCCCGTGAAGGCAGCACCGCCCCTCCAGCAGTGACGCCTCTGCGCTCCGAGGAGACTCACCGACGGACGGACTGACTGACGGAGCGGCTGCGTGGCTGCGTGGGGAGCCGGTCTGTGGGCGCAGCGCAGCGGGAGGACTTTCCTATAAAAGCAGGAATCCCACAGCCAGCCGAGGCTCTGTGTCTCTGTGTCTCTGTGTCTCTCTGTCACCGGCAACACAACAACAACAGCTGCGTTATTTAACCATCTTCCACCTCTTCAACCTTAAAGGAAGTCTATGGTTGTGACTGACGCTCCGACCAGGATGTCCCGGACCGACGAGGTGCACCGTATCACGGAGAATGTCTACAAGGTAAGAGACCACCGGAGGGTTTGCTTGTTTGTGCCCGCTGAACACGCGTCCTCCTGCCGCGGAGAGACACCTGCTGCACCGGTGGACGGATGGAGGCTGGTTAGAGGACAGTAGAGGACAGACAACTTTGACTCAGCTGACTCCACTTAGCCCAGGTCTGGTCTCTACTGTCTGTTGTGATTTAATGATAAAGACACGACCTGAAGGCACCAGGAAAAAAACAAGAAAGCAGTTTTTTTCCTAGAAAAGAGCTGCAGCTGATTGAGCCTAAAACACCTGGTAACATCTGGTCACATCTGGTCAGACCTGGTCTGCATTAAAACTTAATTTTATTTCATCAACAGCTATTTGCATGCATGAAAAATATATATGCACCAAAAATATGTTGTCTCTGAAACATACACACACAAAGCAAGGCAGCTTTATCTGTACAGCACATTTCAGCAACAATTCAAAGTGCTTTATCTAAACATTCAAGCACATTAAGACATAATTAAAACATTAAAGATTAAAAAATAAAAATAAAAGCTAAGATAGAAGCTAGAATAGAGTATAACACACAATAGTAAAAGCTCTAGTGCAGCATATAAGATCATTATCTGGTTTAATAAAAGGCAGCAGCAGCAAACAGGAAAGTTTAAAGCTTTGATTTTAAAAGAACTCAGAGTTAGAGGTCCTGCAGGTTTCTGGGAGCTTGTTCCAGATATTTGATGCATAAAAACTGAATGCTGCTTCTTCTGCATGTTTAGTTGTGACTCTGAAGACACTAAGCAGACCTGATCCAGATGACACAGATTATTAGAGCCAAAAGTGATGTTTTCAAATAACTCAACAGCAATGAGTAATGAAAGTATCACTAATTAATTAAGTGGACTAATTGATAGATGTTGGCAGCAGTGAACCCACTCTCCATCCTCCTCTCTGTCTCTGCTTATAATGATATTTTTTCTGCAATATAATGGTGCAAGTCAGTCATGTAGATTTGTCATGGTGTGACCAAAACCTCCAGACTGACAATTCGCCTCGGGGCGGTTCAGTTCAGGTTGCAGAGGAGAAGCTGTTAACCAGCGGTGGGAACTTCTACTGGAAGTAGACTTTACCGGCCTGACGATCTTCCCCTTGGGCTCTTTATAAGTAAATGTCCTTCAGCTGTCTGTGTTGTTGATGCCTTCAGCAGGAAAGGAGTGATCGTTGTTGAAATAGTGAAAGTGAACTGCAGCTTCTGCGGAAGTTCCCTGGACTCCCAATCTGAGATGATATTCGATAGTTCAATAAGATGCAGTCAGATGACTCTGGTTAGAGGACGGAGAAAAGATTAATAGCTCGATGTCCAACACAGTCACAAAATGTATTTAATTCGTGTACGTAGACACGAATTTACCTTTTTTTTCGTTACGCTCAGCGCGACTTTCAACAACGTATTTTTAGTGCGTTTTCCTACAAATGTCAACCCAATTTCCGCTCCAGTCTTTTCAAAATAAAACTACTCAGTTAGGTTTAGGAATAGATCAACTTGGCTTAGGTTTAGGCATCAAAACTACTTAGTTAAGCTTAAGCTGGACATGCTCTGTATGATTTTGTACCTTCTTGCTGTACGAGTAGATTGTTTGCGATGTAAAGCCAAATCTCGTGTTTTATGTGCTCATACTGTACGGTCCGATCGTCGGCCACACCTGAATGCTCACACTGTACGTGTAAAATAGAAAAAAATAGAGATGCACTGATACCACTTTTTTCAGACCGAGTGCAAGTACTTACATTTGGGTACTCGCCGATACTGAGTACCGATACGAGTACTTCTCTGTGCCAAAAGACCCTCGTTAACAGCCAGCTGGAGGGTGTGAGCGACACACGGCAGGCTGGGGAGTCCCACATACGAGGCGGTGCGCCGCCACCGGCTCTAGGTCGACTTGGAAAAGCTCGGGGCGAAGGTGCTTCCCGGGGCCGTGGCCAAAGTGTCACCAGGGTGGACTGTCCTTAGAGCGCCCCAACCACGTTGTGCCCCCAGGGCAGGGCTCGGCCCACGTAAAAGGCACCAGGGGTCTGCGGCGATGCCGTTGCATTGGAGCTGTTTTACAAGTACGAGTACATGAGCACAGTATCGGACCCGATACCCGAGACTGGTATCGGTACTGGTGCATCCCTAGAAAAAATACACGACCCATCAGCACCTACGAGTTTAAGCAACAAACTACCTAGTTAGGATTAGGAAAAGATTGCGGTTTGAGTTTAAATAGCGCTGGAAGTTTGGAAGTTAAGTGACAAATAAATCATATTTGACTTGTGGTTTCACACAGGACATAAACAGCAGCCTCCACACCCACCCAGCTACTTCGACCTCCTCCCTACACAGCTCTTTATATTTCCTGGTTCACAACTACATGGATTACATACGAATTGATTTCGTGCTGACCGTCATGAAAAAAATGTGACCTTGGTGTCGATGTACGTGAATCAATACATTAGAGTTTGTCACTTTCACAAACTGCTGTGTGACTGGGCTGCAACGTCAGAGGTATTCCAGGGAAATCTCAACATGGGACCACCCTGCACTCGATAAAACTCGAGAGGCAAAAGGTGACAAACGCTCAGGTCCTCCATTGTTATTTCCACAACAAAGCTCCTCTTCAGCAGAGGCAGGAGGGTGGTGGGGGAGGCGGAGGAGGAGAGGTGGCGTCTCTCCAGGTGAGATAGATTTCAGCAGCAGAAGCACGACAAGGGTTTTCCTTCTATGTGAGGAAACTTGTCACCGTTCCACCCGCCTCCGCAAGAGCGCTCGGAGAGACTAAAAGCTTCTCCGTACGGCAGAGGTGATGCTGGTGGATGCAGGAGGAGGAGGAGGAGAAGGCTCACCGAGCCAAAGATGCATTTGAGGAGGTCGGGTCGGCGGGAGTTCATGATCATAGCGTGGCCGAGGCAGCGTGGCGTAACTTGAGAATTTAAGCTAGCGAGGAAATGATGGGAGTCCTTTCAGATTGTGGCAGACTTTAAGCAACACGAACACACGCACTCTTTCCCTGAAGAGGCTCTAATGAGGGATCAATGGGGCACGAGGAGGAGGCGTCTGATGTTGTGACATGTGGGAGGTTTCTGTGGATCGTTATGCTGCAGAGAAAGCACAGAAAAGAGGAGGAGGAGGAGGAATATGATGAGGGAGGAGAGGAAGATGACAGAATCTGCATTAATGTGAATGGGTGCTGGCATTACGGAGTATAAGGAGGCAGTTTCTGTATGAAAGGTAGTGCTGAAGTGATTAGTTGATTGTCAAGATGCTGGTATCATAAGAAACTAGAAAACCTAAAGAATCCATCGGTACCAACCATGTCATACTAGCTTGTTATGAAGGAGATTAAATAACCGTCATGTCCATTTTCAAAGGGGTCCCTTGACCTCTGACCTCCAGATCAGTGAATGTAAATGGGTTCTATGGGTACCCGCGAGTCTCCCCTTTACAGACATGTGCACTTTATGATAATCACATGCAGTTTGGGGCAAGTCATAGTCAAGTCAGCACACTGACACACTGACAGCTGTTGTTGCCTGTTGGGCTGCAGTTTGCCATGTTATGATTGAAGCATATTGTTTTATGCTAAATGCAGTACCTGTGAGGGTTTCTGGACAATATCTGTCATTGTTTTGTGTTGTTAATTGATTTCCAATAATACATATATACACACATTTGCATAAAGCAGCATAGTCATCCACTCCCATGTTGATAAGAGTATTAAATACTTGAGAAATCTCCCTTTAAGGTTCATTTTGAACAGATAACAAATGTGTGATTAATTTGCAATTAATTTGGAGATGCTACCATGGGCTTCGGCATAATGTGATGGGCTTTTTTATAGACCAAACGATTAATTGGAAAAGTAAAAAGTCAGATTAATGAATAAAAAAACAGGCCCATTAGTAGCGGCGTCTTAGCGAGAGAACACCGGGGGTCGAGTATGAAAATGCCATCATGCAGCACTGCAGCAGTGGGGTTTCTTCCTGTCACCAGCAGGCTGTATCATTATGGAGTCAGCAGGAGTGAGGAGGAGAAGCAGAGCGCCGCTGCCAGCTTGACCTGCTGCCGGCTGCTGATTGTAGGAAAACCGATGCTCACCGCTGGCGTGGCGTGGCGTGGCGGTCTGTGTTGCAGCAGCGGTTTGGGCACCCGGGGGCGTTTTTTGAGCCGACGTGACGACGGCGAGTGAGCTGAGCTTTGTGTGCGGCTGTGTTTAGAGAAACTAACAGGTCTTTATTAATTCATTAAAGGCGTGGAAGATGAAGAGGCCCAGAGGTGCCAGCTCCCATTAGATAACACTCAGGTCTGTTTCTCCACCGACGACGGAAGGTAGAGGCGGCAAATGTCAGCGGCTAAATCATGCAGCATCAAGACGGGGACATCAATTACATAACATAACATCACACAGCAGCTTGTGAAATAGTCACCAAATGGAATGTATTGATTTAGCCCTATCGTCTTTTTAAATCCGACTTCCACAGAGAGGAACATATTGATATATGGTACGATCCCTTCTGTCATACCAGCTAAATCAACACTGAAAATGTCCTGGAAAAGTCCTGATACTGGCCGTTCATTCTGGGTGTCTAAATCCTGTTGGGAAATATCATGACTTGACTGAGTCAGAGTCATCTGTGCTGCGATTAGAGAGAGTTGGTGTCGAGCGTTTTGCAGGTTCTCACTGAAAGTAGTGGTGTAAACATGGAGATTTGATATTTGAATAATTCCACCATTACAGGGCAGCTGGTTACACGCAGGAGAAGAGGAGTGCGGTTTAATTACTCCCCAGGTGGTTCTGATACAGACTGAGAATGATGACCCTTCTCTAGGTAAACAGTGATTTTGTTATCCAGCAGCTCGGCGTGCTGTTTGTTTTCTTTATTAGCTGCCAGAAAACAATAACTCCGAATCAACAATAGAGGACCGGAGCCTTAACCCCGCTGCTCTGCTGCTGAAACAAGAGATGCTGAATGTAATATCTGGATGACTCACACTCGTGGATGAATGTGTGTGTGTGTGTGTGTGTGTGTGTGTGTGGGCAGTGTGTGTTTGTCAGCGCTCATACTGTTCTGTTGTTGCACTGTAATGAAATGTCACATCTTCAGCAGTGGGCGTGGGATTGAAGTAAAAAATGTCCCTTTAGATTTGGGGCGTTGAAGTTGTCGATGCCGCTGGTTACCCGCCGACGGTGTGGGTAAACTGTGTGTCCTCAGGTTGTTGTGGTTGCTGAACAAGCACCATCTGTATGTTTGTTCAGGAGTGTATTCAGCCGAGCGTCGTAATCCCAACAGCGCCGCGGGCGGCGTCTGTTGAATGAAGAAGCTCCAGTGTCGGGGCGAGGCTGCTTTGAGATGGTGTTTGATGGAAGGAGTGGATTATCAGAGAGAGATCAGCTGCTCAATGGATTGATTCCTTTCTTTGTACTTTCTGAATCCTTCTACCCGTCACGTCCTCCAGCTCCACATGGAGGATCTCGTGGCAACTAGGGCTGCCCCTCGTATGGTTCCTGTCCACAGGGGCCTTTTTTATCGCGAGGGATCACCTCGCTTCCCAACATTGGACGGAACCTGCCAAAAGAAAAAAATATATGAATAAATAAATAAATAAATTACTTGATAAATAAATAAAGATGTAATTAAATGTAGCAAAAATATTAAAAATAAGTATGAATTGATATTTCTGTTTTCATTTGCTTCCTTATTTTTTTAAATCTTTTATTAATTCCCTTAATTATTTACTCTTGTTTAATGTCCCCTTTTATTTATTTATGTATTTATTTTTTATTACGTTTTTAAATTTATTTAGTTTTAAATAAATTGTGTCTATTGATTTATTTTGCATTTTTTGTATTAATTTATATTTTTTGTATTTATTTTGTATTTATTTTATATTTATTTTTAAATGTACGGATTTATTTATGCATAATTTTTGCTACATTTAATGGCATTTATTTATTCATTCACTTATTTTTTTATGTTGGCATGTTCCGTCCTCCATAGGGAGCGTCCTCTAGTGATTGGAGCCACAAACCCTTCTGTAAATATTGTCATATTTTCAAGTCCAACTTCCTCAAGACTCAAGGATACAACAGAGCTCATGTGAAGCCAAAAAATGTTTGTTGTCAAGGGAGGGATTTTAGTTGAATGTGTGGGGTGTTGTGAGCAACGCTAGCGAACACTTTATCCCCACAGTCACACTACTACGAATGTGCTCATGTTTTGTTTTCCCTCCTGCAGAGCCTTTTCATTTCTTAACCCATGTGGACAAAAACACAGTCAACCATAGTAGTTTTCCAGCTGTTTTCTCAGACAGAGCTTATATACAGTTATATTATACATAGTACATGAGGGTTTCTGGACAATATCTGTCATTGTTTTGTGTTTCCAGTAATAAATATATACATACATTTGCATAAAGCAGCATATTTGTCCACTCCCATGTTGATAAGAGTATTAAATACTTGACAAATCTCCCTTTAAGGTACATTTTGAACAGATAAAAGATGTGCGATCAATGTGCAATTAATATTTTAATTGATTGACAGCCCTAATTATACAGTTTATATAGTTTGCAGCATGACCACGGCCAGTATTTCATCCATATTCAGTTGCATTGTGATGTAGTGTCGTCGCCTGTTGGCTGTGTTGTTGCAGGCAGAGCGCTGCAGGTGAGATGCAGGGCATCTGTTGGGGCGAAGATAAAGTGCAGCAGTGGATGGACTGAAGAAGGGAGGGGTTTTTGGCAGAAAGCTCCATCACAGTGCACGTTTTTCTTCCCCCTCTTCTCTCTTCACTAGCATGTGAAGATGCCTCGGTGTCATGTGCAGCCTCGGTAGCGAGCGGGAAGATTAAACTGCTCTGGTTCGTTGTTCATGTTTGAGGTCATTTGAGGTGAAACCGAGCCTCCATGTGGAAGGAAGCATATTGAATCCAAATGCTCCGCTAAAGCAGGATTTCTCCAGTGTGATTGTTTCAAACCACTGATTTCTCCTCTCTGATCAGTCACACATGCTTTCACCTCTATTGTCTCAGTTCGGAGCGACATCGCTGAGCTTTGTGCTCCTGTCCCTGCAGAATACTGTTCCTCCTCCAGCTACAGGCTTTGTTAAAGGCTTTGTGCCTTGTCACTGATCTTTGGGCAGCATCACTGTTTGTGAGCGTCATTGTGACGCTGTCTGACAGCAGTGTTGTGGGCTGTTTGATGCTGTTATGAAGGGAGCAGGTACAGTGTTAAAGTCGTGCCCTTTAACATGCATTAAGCATTGTGTTGCAGCCCAGTCGCAAAGCAGTTCGTGAAATCGTCACAAAATTGTATTGATTCATGCACACAGACATGAATTTCACATTTTTGTCATGATGGTCAGCACGAAATCAAACCGGGAAGTATAGAGAGCGCCGAATGGGAGGGTCAAGAAACACAGGACAACGGTGTGCATGTCGCGTGAGAAGCCAGATATCAACGTTGATTTATTTGTGACGTAACCACGATCTTTTCCTAACACTAACTAAGCCGTTTTTGTCACGCAACTTCCATACTAAGGTATTTATTTTTAATTGTATTTTTATTTTTCATTTATTATTTTTATTTTATATTATTTTATTATTTTTTTTATTTTTATTTACGTAGTTATGGCACTTCCGGAGTTATTTTAACCCAAAACGCGATCTTTTCCTAAACCTAACTAAGTAGTTTTTGTCACGCAACTTTTGTACTTAGGTATTTTATTTTTAATTTTATTTTTTAAATTTTTTAATTAAATTACATTTTACGAATATATATATATATATATATATAATTTTATTTATTTTTATTTATGTAATTACGGCACTTACAGAGTTAATTTTACCCAAACCACGATCTTTTCCCAAACCTAACTAAGTAGTTTTATTTTTTATAGAAATTATTGTGTTTGTACACGAATCAATTATATAAAATTTCGTAACTATTTCATGAACTGCCATGAGACTGTTGGTTCATTGTTGGTGCAGTTTAGGAATAAGACCTTTGTCTGTCATTGCACGGCAGTTGATGTTTTAGAAGGCGGTAGCTTAAGTTAGAAACGCTTCACCATGATAGATTGTTGTGCATGTTTGGTCAGGTATCTTTTACCGGCCATACAGATTTGAGGTTTAGGACTCCAAACTCATAGAAAAACATACGTTAATGTCTGAGTGCATCCTCTGTGTATCTTTTACATCAGAATAGAATATTTGTCTTTAAGCACAGACTGGACCCAAAATCATCATCCAGACAGCATCATCTCAGTGCTTTCATTATTTACATTTCTACCAACTGCTCTGTTATAACACAGCTCTCATAGCTGTCCCACAGCATAACTGTTGGCATCTGCTGTGTGTGTGCGTTCAGTACGTCAGCAGCCGTTAGCACATCTGTAAGTTATCTGAGTTGAGCTGGAGGGAGGTGGTCGGTGGAGGGAGGAGAGGTGCAGGAGGCTGTCAGGGAGCAGCAGGTTGGCCGAGGATGAAAGGGAAGTTACTGGGACTGAACTCCACAGAGAGACAAAGGATGGAGCAGAACAAATGGAAGCAGAGTGCGGAGCCACTGATGCTTTCTGACTCTAATTACACTGAAATTAAACCTGCAGTAGGCAGTATGTTTTTGGCATCATTGGGCAATAATTCCATAATAACCTTTCAGCATATTGTAATTCAAGTGTTCTGAGAGATAACTAGACTTCTGCACCTCCTCATGGCTCTGTTTTCAGGCCAAGACGGGAGACTTTGGCCAATCACAGGTCATTTCAGAGAGAGAGCGTTCCTATTGGCTGTTCTAGAAGTACAGATGGGCGTGCACGTCCCTTCAGATAGTGAAAGCCTGATTCAACGGAGGAATATCCTGCAGGAAAAGTTGCTGTTCCAGCATTGGCAATCACTGCCTACACTGCAAAGCAACCCAAAAACGGAAGACAGACTTATCAAAAAATGTCATTCCTTCTGCGTGAGTTCAACGTGGATGTATAAAGAGAACGGAGCTCACAGCTGTGGAGCAGCCATGTCGGCCATGGTTAGCAGAAGGCCGGACTATTAGCAACACTTGCTGATATTGCAGTTCGCTAGAGCCTCCAATTCCAGTTTGCCATCTCAAAGGGCTTTACAGGCTCACGAGTTTGCAAAGAAAACAGGATGGTAATTCTCATAGAATTGCCACTATGACGCCATCAGGATCACGATCACCATCTTGATGATGACTGAAATGAATGACTAGTACTCGTACTGGTTACTGTATGAAGCACGTGCATATGCCCGTGCTTGCCTGGACAGAGAGAGGTGAGAGAAGAGCTGCAGGATGAGGGGCTGTATTTCCAGATTCTAGCTTTTTTTTTCTTTACCAGAAAGCTGCCTACCCTGGGCGACCACCTGAATTACAATATGCTGAAAAGTTACTATGCAATTTTTGCCCAATAATGCTAAAACAAACTGCCTCCCTTCAGCGTTAAGCGGGAAAAAAAAGGACTGAGAGGCGAGGAAGAACTTGAATTTCCTGCTGCAGGATGTGTGTGTTTGTGTGTGTTTGATTGGAGATGTAACTCCAGAGTGACATTTAATCTGTAATCTGAGGGTGGAGGGTGAAGCGGAGGGATGGCGAGGTGTGCTCCGGGGGATTTGAAGATGAAATGCACCATTATCTCGCTGCTGTGTTAGGCTGCTGCATCTTTTCACATTTCATGGTGAAGACACACACACACACACGCTCGTGCACGCTGCGCTCAGCTTCGTACATCGTGTCTTTGCACAGGAAATGTGTCGCGCCGTCGTATTTCTTGTTAAACCCTGGTCATTGATATTTGTGAATGAACACTTGTGAACATACGTGTTGGCGTGAGAGCACATGCTCATTCACGTGTGTGGAGAAGATGTGATGCGTCAGTCTGAGGCGAGGATGGCGGTGGAGACTCCCTCCCGTCACCTCCTCGCTCTCGCCTCACCGTCAGCTTTCCTGTGGTATGAGGCGAACGTGAGGTGAATAAAGATGGGTTGCCCTGTCACGGGGGGGAATTCCAGCACTTCCATATTTGGCGGCGGAAGTGCCCCCTCCCTCCCGTCTCCTCCTGAAACTGCATCTGTGGAGTAGGGGGCAATGACTCCTCCGCCGCTGCTCGCCTGCGCGCAGATAAGAGCTCATCTGAAAGGGAAATTGGCTGAGTTCACACACATTCATACTCACTAACACACACACACACACACACACACACACACACACACACAGCAGATAGGGACTGAATTTCATCTCCTGAGGGCGTTGAAGCAGCGCAGCTTTAGCGTGCTGATTGTCACACTGACTGAGCAGAAGCAAATAACGTCCATTTCCTGGGAAACAGAATAATGAGGGACAGCAGCAAAACACTAATGGACATAATATACATCAGCGTACCCCCCCACATATATACAGTATATAATGCAGTGGGGATCGCTAATGGCTTTTTCTATATTAGCAATAATGATCTCCACTGGTTCTTATTTTAATGCATCTGTTCACGTATGTGTTCACGTTACGGCGGAGCAGTTGTGTTGGACTGTACAGGTGCATGAGAGGTTAGGAAGCGTCGACACGGCAGCATCATTCAGTCAAGTGCAGATCAAATGCAGCATAGTAAGAATTAAAATAGGATTGATGCTCACCAAACTACAGCTCGGGACTGGTTTAAGAATGATTTGATCAAAAGTATGTGGACATATCTGAATACTCACTGTTGTTTTTCACGGTTTGGGCTACAGCTGCCATATTTCCAATCAAGGGAAAAACATTATCGTCTCTGAAAAATTCCGTATTTTGTTTGTCTTTTACGGATCACAAATACCTTTGTAAATATGTGGATGGCCGCAGAGACTGACGTAGTACAATGAACGAAACGCAGAGCAGGTGATGTAGTATATCGAGCGACCCGTGAATGAAAATGCGTTGAATAAACTAGGACTGTTAAAGTTAACGCGATTGTTTTAATTAATCATGATTGAATATTTTAATCGTTTGACAGCCCAAAATGGCCATGCCAGTTTTTCCTCGCCAAAATTTAGTATAAGTTTGGAGCGTTATTTAACCTTCTTCTCGACAAGCTAGTATAACATGGTTGGTACCATGGATTCTTTAGGTTGTCTAGTTTCATATGATACCAGTATCTTTACTCTAGCTTTAAAACTGAGCCCGCTACAACCTCCGATAGATTGATTGCATTAATGTGTTAAATGCGTTAGTGGTGTAAAAACGAATTTGCATTGACACGTTGTAGCGTTAACTTTGACAGTCCTACTAGAAAGCACATATTTTTTAATTATATAAATATTTAGAAATTGAAAACAAGACCTCCTTGTTGAAGTAAATAACATTAATTTGTCAGCGATATGTCCCAGCTTAAATTTAAAGTATAAATGAATAAAATCTTGAGTAAACATCCACAAGTAGTAAACTATAGTTTCCCCGATGAGGAGATGTTTGTGTGTTCAGGGCTGCCTGCAGGCATCTGCAACAACAAGCTGCTTTCAGTAATGAGCAAACTTCACATACATTCCTGACATTAAGAGCATGTGCTTTCACTTCTTTGCTTTCTTTGTTCATTTAAATTACAACATTTGCAGCTCAGAAAGCTTTTTTTTTGTTACAATAAGCTTTGTTCTACTTTTGGTTGCATGTTAATAAATTCATGAAGGAAAAGGCTGTTGAGCAACATCTAATCTAATCCATTTGGAAAGTTTCCGTCAGGGTTCATGAGAATAAAAGCACCTCTCTGTGTTATCAGTGGACGTTTGTGATAAAGCTCACAGTAACACAACAGGAGGACGTGTGGAATGTGGTTTAACTAAACCGTTGAGTAAGATAACAAAACACACACAGTATGCACCTGTACTGCAGGATCTGATGCATCCAATCATATCATTATATGTATTATGTTTTAGAGGGGTTGGGGGACGGGGGATGTTCAAGGAGAGACAAATAGTGATACTGTATCGACTCTCCAAAACACAGTATCTTTAATTATCCTCTTAACCTCGGGCTCAGCTTTAGAAAAACATTTCTACCCAAGGCTGTCAAAGTTACTGCGATAATAACGCAGTTTTTAAAGCTAGAGTGAAGATCCTGGTTTCATAAGAAACTAGAAAACCTGATGAATCCATCAATACCAACCATGTCATGAATCGTTCCCCCAGTATCATGACTTGTATGGTATCGCCAGATTCTTGCCAATACACAGCCCGAGTATCGTCACTCTCGCTTTAAAACTCAGCCCGCAACAAACCTCTGAAAGACAGAATCGGAGCCGTCGGAGTGTTAAAAGGGTTAAGATGTTATTTGGACGTAGAAGACCCTTTTCAGCTCCGATGTAGACGTTACATTTTGGGTGTTTGTTAGCTGAAGGAAGCAGGACTATTCTAAGCAGAGTATTTGTGTTTGTTTGTTGAAGACGCCACTGAGCTGTTTGATTGAAAACGCCATGTGGTGACGGCAGATTGCGTCTGTAGTGTATGTTGGCGTGAGAGTGATGAGGAATGAGAGTGTGTTGGCAGGTTATGGAGAGGTGCTCACACACACTCACACACACACGCAGTAAAACTTGATGACAAGGGGTCACCTTGACTTGTGAGCGGTAGCCAAACACGCCCCAGTGCAGCTCGAGCCCTCGCCGTTTCCAGGGCGACGACTTGGAGTAAATGGCCTTTCCTGTGTGTGTTGGAGCGTTTAATCTGAGTAACCTTCACATCCCAACCAGTTCACACACGTCTGAACAGCGGGGGAACGCAGGGTGAACTTTACTTATCAACACTGAGACTGTTGACTGTGGCGGTTATTACAGTGCTGTTCATTTTAACGTTTCTTCAGCTTCCTTTGAGAGATTCTCTGGAGACTGTTGATATGTGAGTGACTGAACTTCACATGATGCCACCTCCTGCTGTTCCAGCGTCGAATCCTCCGTGTTGAGAGGAGGAAGTGACCTTTGTTTCAGTCACGTGACTTAAGGCAGAGATGGAGAGCTCCGTTCAGAGTAGGACCGTTTATCAAGCTGGTGTCAGGACGGAAGTTAGAGCGTCTTTATCTTCTGAACTGTGACGTCTATCTCAGTTACAACGAGTATCATGGCTGTGTTCAAAGGGGTCCCTTGACCTCTGACCTCCAGATATGTGAATGTAAATGGGTTCTCTGGGTACCCACGAGTCTCCCCTTTACAGACATGCCCACTTTATGATCATCACATGCAGTTTGGGGCAAGTCATAGTCAAGTCAGCACACTGACACACTGACAGCTGCTGTTGCCTGGAGGTAGCCCACTGATCCCAACTTGCCACATACTGCCGCCTTGGCGTCGCTTTAGTTTTAGGCATGAAGATCACTTTGTTAGGGTTAACGCACGGGACACAAAAAGCTGTCTCCTGGATGAAAGGCTTGTGTTTGTTGGACCGAACACCTCCTCTACTGCCCATCCTGTGTGTCTCTTTTTGCATTAAACTTAAACGTCACCACAGCTACTGAGCGTTTACTGGTGGGTTTACATTGTAGTTAATGTAACGTCTGGAGCTCATACCGGCGCTGAAGGGCGCCGTGTGCGGTGGTATCACATGCTGACGGCCGCGACAAAGTGTCGGCATTTGATGCCCTGGGAATGAGAACTGGCCGGATGTTTCTCAGGAATGTCGCCGCTTCATAATTCTGCAAATGTGAGAGCTTTCATCAGCGGGCCTGAGGCTCAGTCACCATCGTGTTAGTGACTTAACGGACATTTATTTAAATGAAAATCTTCAAGATTATTACTTTAACTTAACTTAAAGTACACATTATGCAGAATGACCCATTTCAGACTAATATATATTATATTATAGGATTGTAATCATTTAATGTTGCAGCTGGTAAAGGTGGAGCTCATTTTACTTTATTTATATATATATTATATATATTACTTTATATGCTGCTGGGTAGCTTGAGACCTCCTGCTGATATACAGTAATAATATCATAAAGCTTTATGTCCGTGTATATGGAATAAAGACTGGAAGCAGGGAGGAAACAGCTGGCCTGTGAGGAAATATAGCTTCCTCTGATGTTCACTAATTAATACATTTGTTTAACCTGCAGCAGAAAGACGGGGAAGAGAAGCCATTTCTAACCTCGACAGGAAACGAAGGTGAGGAGATAAATCAGACTCGCTGTGGAACCGGAGGAACAGAGAGAGGAGTGAGAGAGCGGCTGGACGAGGAGATAACTACGTGTTTTCATTATTCTGATTTAAAAAGGACACAAACTGTTTCCCTCCCTTTAAACTCATCCACACATAATCTCACTGACTGAGAGATTATCTGGACATTTCATTTAATGGGCGTTTTGTGAGTGAGTGTTTGATTAAAAACAGTTTGAGTTGATTGCTTTGAATTTATTATTTGCTTTCAATACAGACAGATGGATTTCTTTTTAAACTTTTGTACAGATTTCAGTGTTGAAAAAAAAGTATTTTCTAATTTTATTTTTCATTTCTGGGTCAATTTTGGATGAATTTAACAAAGAAGGCGCTGCGTTTTCTTCACAACTGCAGCGACGAAGCATTTCGAATTCACCACGGCGCTCTGATTCGAGTCTCTAACTGGCTTCTTCACCATGGCAACGGAGGCTGAGGCTCATGGGTATTGTTGTCAAGAAGAGTCGTCCACCATGCCAAACATGATTTTCAGAAACAAAACTGAAATAATCGAATTAAAAACAATTATCTGCGAGAGCGTTGTGTTTTTATGTTTAGTAATATTGAGGATATTATTATCTATTATCTGTACATATTCTCTATACTTTGTACTGTGACTGACTGTTACAGTATAAATCTGTACAGCTCTTTGATTTTAAAACAGATATATTGTACATTTTCATAGTTTCATATTTCTATTGTGAATTGTTCTATTCTATATTCATGTTTCTTGACTTTGCAGTACTTGATTTGTATTTTCTCTTGCACCAATAAACCAAAGTGAATTCCTTGTATGTGAGAACCTGCTCGGCAATAAACCTGATTCTGAAAACAAATAAAATCACACATTGCAAATCTAGTAAGAAATTCAACCTGCAAGTTGCTCTTTAAACGTAAAAATTATAATGTCAAACTGTCCCTTTAACCCATGAACGAGTAAACAGGTTGGAACTCAATTTTTCAACGTTTAATTTTGATAGATTTACACAGAGATATACACGGACCTGCAGCTCTGTGTGCCAGAAGGACGGTGATATACTACTAATCTACCATATAAAAATAGACAGTGTATACTCATGCACTCTTATGACGAAGAATAAATGTCAAGAACGTGTATTTCTTCTAATATTGTTTGCCGTGCATGAAGGAGTTTTACAGCTGAAGCTAATTAAAGTGGATTTAATTCCTCCGTCAACACTGCGGTCGTGTTATCATAGCTGTCAGTTCTTTGCAGAAGATGCAGAACGCAAAGCCTGTTTACATTTGAGTTAAAATATGTGAGAGGGAATATTTACCAGCCGAGACAGTGACGCTGGCATTGTCTTCACCATGTGAGTCATCGCGGTGAAATGTGATGCTGAATACACCTAACCGTATCAGGAACCATCACAAGGGAAGTTTAGAGCACTCAGCCAGGTGTTTATGTTTCTGTCTGTCTGTGGACAGATTCTGTCATCATGCAAGATGCAGTCACGGAACGTTGCAGGTGTGTAGTTGAGATCAAAATGAAGGTTTGAGTTTGAAGATGGATGTGGCACCGGAAGTATGGGGGCAGGAAGTGGGGAAAGGCCACCCACTTTACACCGCTGGTCTGATTTGGCGTCACGACTGGTGTGATCCCGTCACAAGATGTTCTCTAGTTGACAACTGAAAGCAGCTCGCCTGGCTCTGACCGAAGTGAAAAACCTCTAAAGCTCATTAAATATTAACGAGGGCTGTAAAAGTTAACGTGATAATAACGCTCATTTGTTTTAATGCCACTAATTTTTTTAACGCATTAACGCAACTTGCGATTTTTATGGTTGTAGCGGCTCAGTTTTAAAGCTAGAGTGAAGATACTGGTATCATATGACACTAGAAAACCTAATGAATCCATCGGTACCAACCAGGTCATACTAGCTGGTCATGAAGGAGGTTAAATAACGTTTCAAACTGACCTCCAGATATGTGAATGTGTCTAAAACAAGTCAGAAAATGTCCAAATTTTTTTTTTTAAATGTCTGAAAACATCTGAAGAATGTACAAAAAATATCCGAAAAAAAGTCTGAAAAATTAAAAAAGAAATGTTTAAAAATGTCCCCAAGAAGTCTGAAAAATGTCAGAAAATGTCCAAACAAATATCCGAAAAAAGTCTGAAAAATATTTGAAAAAGTCCTGAAGGAGGTTAAATAACTTAAATAAAGAATAATAATAAAGAAAAAACTGTCATGTCCATTTTCAAAGGATCCAGATCAATGAATGTAAATGGGTTCTCTGGGTACCCACGAGTCTCCCCTTTACAGACATGCCCACTTTATGATCATCACATGCAGTTTGGGGCAAGTCATAGTCAAGTCAGCACACTGACACACTGACAGCTGTTGTTGCCTGTTGGGCTGCAGTTTGCCATGTTATGATTGGAGCATATTGTTTTATGCTAAATGCAGTACCTGTGAGGGTTTCTGGACAATATCTGTCATTGTTTTGTGTTGTTAATTGATTTACAATATTAAATATATACATACATTTACATAAAGCAGCATATTTGCCCACTCCCATGTTGATAAGAGGATTAAATACTTGACAAATCTCCCTTTAAGGTGCATTTTGAACAGATAAAAAATGTGCGATTAATTTGCAATTAATCACGATTAAGTATGGACAATCATGCTCTTATTATTATTAACACGTTGTAGCTCATTTGTTTAATCTGAAGATGAATTGCAAAAACTAGAGACCATATTGTGATGGGATCAAACCAACCTTCCTACTCGCCTACTTCCAGCGCCCCTACTCGGACCACACCCATCTTCAAACTCAAACCTTCATTTTGATCTCATTTACACACCTGTAAAGTTTTGTGGCTACAACAGCGTCTTTGCATTCTTTCAGTTCTTTAAAAGCTATTATTAACAACACAGTTGTGATGCTAACATGGTGACAAAATCTGCCCACAGACAGAAATAGAAACACCTGGCTGAGTGCTCTGTACTTCCTCTGTGTTCCTGATACAGTAGGTGTATTCAGGACCACATTTGAAATTCAGAAAACAAACAATACCAGCCACTCGCTGTCTCGGCTGGTAATAAATTGTGGTTTTATGGGGGCGTTACGCGCTGGAACTACTTCTTGGCGAACTACTGAACAACTACTGTACACAGCTTTGTGAAGTCTTGTTCATAAACGAAATCCACCCTTAGTTTTTCATCCAAATTTAGGACGAATTTCCAGGAAAACGGCTTCAGAAAATGATTATTAATGTGCGCTTCCTTCCACGACTGTACCACTGGTGCCATTAAATCACTGCACGAGAAGAGGGCGCAATGAGATGACGTCGATAAAAGAGCTCCAGTCAAACCTCAGACGAATGAAAAACATGTGGAAAACTTGATGTAAATATTATATTTCTGTTTTATTTCATGTTTTAATGTGAGGAAGGTTCCAGCCTCCTCATCGCTCCACACAGATCTCATGTCTTCAGCTTCAGTGGACGTTTGCAGTGAAGCCCAGTTCCCACTGGACTAGAAACCCACTAACACCCACTAACATCTGGCTTTTGTCTTTGGAGGGAAAAGTTACAATCTGCATCCATTCCCAGGACAAATAACTCTGCTGCAGTCACGAGTATTTATTATCGGCCGTGATGGAAACACGACACCCGGGTGGACACGCTAGTTTTCGCCCCTTTTCCGGCGCGATGCTATGTGATGCATGTTGAAATGAATATGTAATAAATAAAGACTCCAGTCAGACAACAGTCATTTTACCTCGCCAAACACTCACCAAAACCATCTTTGTTAGTCTTTCCACTGTTCCAACAATCACCAACTCTGGTTTGGTTGAAATAAATCCTTAATTCACAGAGTTAGATATGAAAAGAAACAGCCATTATATGCGCTCCTCAAAGCCACCAGACTCCATTGACAGAAACAGCAATTTTACCCCACTGATCATCAAACTCACTTCATTTAAACTCGATAGAAACTAAATAAAATTCATCAAAAGCATCTTTGTTAGTCTTTCTTAGTCCACTGTTCCAACAATCACCAACTCTGGTTTGGTTGAAATAAACCCTTCATTCACCGAGTTAAATGTGAAAAGAAACGGCCGTTATATGCGCTCCTCAAAGCCACCAGACTCCATTGACAAAAACAGCAATTTTACCTCCCTGATAATCGAAACAAACTTCATTCAAACTCAACAGAAACAAAACAAAACTCATCAAAACCGTCTTTGTTTCCACTGTTCCAACAATCACCAACTCTGGTTTAATTGAAATAAATCCTTCATTCGCAGAGTTAAATGTGAAATGTCAGCTCTTATATGCGCTCCTCAAAGCCACCAGACTCCATTGACAAAAACAGCAATTTTACCTCGCTGATCATCGAAACTCAACAAAAACTAAACAAAACTAAATAAAACTCATCAAAACCATCTTTGTTAGTCTTTCCACTGTTCCAACAATCACCAACTCTGGTTTAGTTGAAATAAATCCATAATTCACAGAGTTAGATATGAAAAGAAACAGGTGTTATATGCGCTCCTCAAAGCCACCAGACTCCATTAACAAAAACAGCAATTTTAACCTCGCTGATCGCTGTAAAACCTAGTAGTCTTTCCGATGTTCCAACAATCACCAACTCTGGTTTGAGAGATTGAAAGAGAGACTGAATAATTAACAGATATAAAAAAAAGAAGTACAGTTTATTAACGATGTTTTCCGGCGCGTCTGTGACGTTGAACCAGGAAAAAAAAACAAAATGGCCATTGCAACGGCACAGCATGCTCGCAATGGGAAAGGAGTCTATTGCCTTTTTTTAAAATGGATATACGGGTATAAGGGTTTTAGTCACATGCTTTACATTATTTTGACTTTTTCTTTTGAATTTCCGTGGTTTTTTTATGCATAAATTAAAAATAATGTCAATGTTACATTAATGTTTATGTACAGATTAAACAAACAAGACACAGCGTGTTATTAGTGAGCTTTAGGGGTGTCGGTCGGTGTATTTCTTTACTTTAAGGGGGGCCAGGCTAGCTGTTTCCACCTGCTTCCAGTCTTTATGCTAAGCTAGGCTAACCACCTCCTGACTCCAGCTCTGTTCTGTTATCAATCTTCTCGTTCTGGGAGAGAAAGCGAGTAACCTTTAATGTTCCTTTAATGATTGACATGAGTTGATAGAACAATGTGACTTTCAGTAAGTGAACGAGACGTGTTCGGGCCAGTTGGTGTGGTTAAGTCGGGACGGAGGCCAGTTCCTGAATGTTTCTTGGAAAAATCTCTTTCTCTCTCACTTTATTAAAAGCTACAGGGGTACACTTTCAGCCGTGCATGTCCTGTGAACATGAATACAGAACATGCTCAGGATGATGTGAGATGCATATCAGCTCACTCAGACTGCAGTGGCACCACTTTATTAACATTCTCCTGCAGTCGTCTTGCAGTTTGCAGGGAACGAGTCTCTCGCAGCATCGTAAAACGCCATTTGCATCGGTCACAATCTCAAGGTCCCTTAAATATATCTGCTGGTTTCACGGCTGATGCCAAACTGGTGACTTGCCAGGAGTTATATTAGCTGTCTGTGAGAGATCTTTTGAAGGCTCTCAGTGGATGTCATTGTCGTATACGCTACATGGTACGTATCAGTTTTTAATCTCTGCTCAGTGACTGCCATTGTTGTTTCCGAGTAGGTGTTAAAAACAGCGACCGGCCTGTGCCAGGGGCTAAATCCTCCCTGTGGAAACAGGAGCTCTTAGGTACATGTGGATGGAACACCGGCAGTCCTCCAAGTTGTTGCTAAATGATCCTCGTTTAATTTTATTTCCAAACACTACAGGACACGCAAACACGCCGCTTGGTAGCAAAGATCAGAGGATCCTCTCCTCTCTGAGGCGGAAACAAAACACAGAACGGAGCAGAGATGCTGCTGTAATTTTAGACCCCTACGTGAGCAAATATGCTGACCCAAATTTAGTCACACTGACTTAGCGCTTCGACACATCGGATCAATGGCTGCAGCTAAGAAGCATCTTCCTCCTCTGTTGCATGCTGAGCAGAGGTCTAATTAGAACCAGGACCAGCAGAGAAACAGAACAACATATATTTGCACGAAATTAGTTGGAATTTTTTTGTTTTTTTTGCACAACTGCAGAGCAAAACAGACTGTAAAAATCGGAGCCGTAACATGATGCGTGTGCTCGTTTATGGAGGTCAGCCATTGTTCAGACATTGCACTGTAAAAAGTTCTGCAGTGAGATACAGTATGGATGTCCTGACCTGATCTGAACTTTGAATTCTATTTTTGACTATTTGTTTTCCATCATAATACAACTTACAGAGCACATTTTATGTCTATGTTAAGATTAGTGATGCAGTTTAGTGTGTTTGCCTGTAATGTTTTGTTTAGTATCCTCTAGCGAGTGTCAGTGTGCGGGTGTTGCAGGATTTAGACGGACACTCTTTAAATTCAGAGGTGTGGTTCAACTGCTTTGAAACAAGAAGGAATGAAGCAGCACTTAAATAATGAAAAAGCAGATCTGAGAAAGTTCTTGAAGTTGATTTGCATTGAAAGCAGGACGAGATATTCACACACATAGACCGGCTGATTATTTTATCCTCTACTTTTTATATGAAAAATACATTCATATCTTTACTAGGGCTGTCAAAGTTAACGCGATAATGACGCTAATTCATTTTAACACGACAATTTCTTTAACGCATTAACACAACTTAGATACTTAGAGTGAAGATACTGGCATCATATGAAACTAGAAAACCTGATGAATCCATCGGTACCAACCATGTCATACTAGCTTGTCAGAAAAGGAGGTTAAATAACTCAATTTTCAAAGGGGTCCCTTGACCTCTGACCTCCAGATATGTGAACATTTTTTGGACATTTTTGCGTGAGGGTTTTTGTCCAAAAAATGTTTCAAAATGTCCAAAAAGGTCTGAAAAA
Organism: Sebastiscus albofasciatus; assembly: GCA_916701655.1. Lineage (NCBI taxonomy): Eukaryota > Metazoa > Chordata > Actinopteri > Perciformes > Sebastidae > Sebastiscus > Sebastiscus albofasciatus. The sequence continues at coordinate 34,213 of CAKAOI010038294.1, forward strand.
TGTCCAAAAAAATATTTTAAAAAAATTC